>JAPQWV010004614.1:0-28105 GCA_027422505.1 Craterostigma plantagineum
TAATAAGAATAAAACGGTGTGTGTCGTACCCTTTCCTTCCTTCCCTTGTTATCAACCGATTTTTGTATTAATTTAGGCACATTTTATTCTCTCCAGTTTCATTATAATATAGTCTTCTTTTATTAATATTCTAGTCTCTTGCTTATGAAGTTGTGCGACAATAGTTAGAACCGAGAAATAATAATTGAAATAATTATTGTGGTTACGTGATCATATATTAATTAATCAAGAAACGCTCTTTAGTTACATCAAGTGGGATATTCCTGCACATGGAAGTTTGCAAACGCAAAGGTCCAACATGCATTATTGTTGTTATCTTAGTAGCTTAATGTAAATCATAGATTAATTTAACCTTAAAACAAAGAAGTAAAACCTTCCCACATCTCCCACAAATGGTTGGAATATATTCCTTCTTGTGGTTGTATTGACAAAATTTTAATTTTACATCTTATTTCCAACATACCCGTTGTTATTATTATTATTATTATTATTATTATTATTATTATTATTATTATTTGATCTTATTTCTTTCTTATCAAGTTTTATACTTGAATCTTTCTTAGAGGTGGTCGTGAGGATTTCTTAACCCGTGCAGCATTCCCTCTTAGTGTGAGCTCATATTATATTAAACTAGTGCAAACCCGTGCGTTGCACGGGTCTATTTTTGGATTGAGGTATGTACTGAACGTGCATGTTTTTCAAATGAAGCATCTCTTGTTTGGTATGTGGAAAAATATGTGATTAAAAAACAGAATATGGCAATAATAATTTATTTAACATCGGAGTAGCTAAGACCAAATACTGGAAAACACTGCCACGGTGGGAAAGACAGAATTACTACTAAATGCGGGAATGATAACTTATTTATTGTCAGAGTAGCTAAGACCAAATACTGAAAAACACTGATACGGTGAGGAACTCTCTGAATTCTTGGATCATTTCTGGCGAAACATCGTACACGTCATCTTCAGCAAACATGAAGGAAAATGCTGATCGCAGCACATATACTCCACACTCGCCGCTGATTCATACAGGAAAAGAGAGAAACAATTTATGTAAGAAATCGTGATTCTACAAAATAAATAGGGTGACGGTTTTGCACTACCTCATAGTCTGCTGGGGGAAGTTTGGATCCCTAAAAACAGCGAAGTCCACGATGAAATCAGTGATGCGCAAATCTCGAAGAATATATGGGATCATAAGCCGTGTTTTTTGAAATGCCTCTTCGAAGAATCTCATATCTCTATCAACCGAAGGTTCAGAGTCATGTACTATTATTGACTGTTTTTTATAATCAATAATGCACAGTATCCAGTGACATTGATTTATGTTGACTGGGATAACGATAAGATCTGTTTCCTCCCAAGGAATAGACGGCCAATCCTCAACAATTCCTTGTACATATGGTCGAATGACAGATAGATCCATACACCCATCGCTCGTATACTCTGCTGCAACTATTTGGTTGAACGCTGTAGGCATAAAAGAAACTCTCGACTTTGGGAAACTTGCATGTGCTTGCGTCTCCATAAATCCTCTTAAGCATTCGTCCATGTGCTGGTGGAGATTACAATAGAATGCATAATAAGAATATGTGGAAAAAAAATAATAGATGCTTAAGTATTGTACCTCATCATGTAGCCAACTTCCCTTCGTCATAAGATTTTTGAAGAATTCTTTGGCGCGTTCTTTTCGGAATAGCGTGCTGACACAATCTCCGTCATTTATTGTTCCTATTGTCGCCGATACACGCGGAAAGAATTTTAACATCCTGTTGACATGCACCGCAAGAGTTTTCTCTGCCGGGACGTTTTTCGAAATCGAACGGTGTCCCTCTAACATGCTTGTAGTTTTTGTCTTAGATCGTTTTCTAATGGATCCTCTCCTGGCTGACTGGAAATATTAGTGTTCTTTCTTTTTGCCTGCAGTTTCGTCTCCTTAGTTGTAGGTATGCTTGTTGTGAATGCTCTCGTCTGTTCTCCGTCAGGTGCCGGGCTTCTCTTACCTGTAAGAAAATCGGACGTGAAGTTATAAGTAGTAACAATGTTTTCAATTTTGCTGAATAATGTTTCACATACCAAGGGTTTGTTCTATACGCGACAGCCTCCCATCGATTAGCGAGTAATTTTCGTTAATCTTCACTGTTAGGTCGTCGAACATCTCAGTATCATATTGGACATAGCCATCTATCTTACGTTCTATACGATCAACAAATTCTCTAGCTTTCTGATGAAATCCCGCAACAATGGTGTCTAAATAATCTCTTATTTGATTCATCATTTTATGGAACTTTTTTTTGTATGTTTGTGTGTATTGGTTGTAAAATTATGGAAATGATTTGATTTATATAGAGTGTCGATGTTAAGGAACTGAAAAGACACTACTCTCAACTCGTAACTTCTCAGTAGAATGTATTGGTTTGATTTGTTTAAATGAGTTCTATGATTAAATGTATTTAGTGGGCATTCGTCACTGTCTTAATTGTTTGGATAATATTTCGATGTGTCTTTTCATTTCCACGGTCATCATAATTACGTAGCGAGTAGTTTAATTTGAGTAATAGATCGATACGCCTGTTGAGTGCAATGGTTATCATGATTACAGAGTAATTATTGAACGGTTATATTAATCCATTGTATTGTGTTAAATTTAGTAGTGTCTAGATGATAAATGATGCAGTTATGTCTAGATTAAGTGTAACAGTAATATAGCGAGTCTTGTAATTTAATTATGTTTACATGAAATGTAACAGTAATATAGGTACATAAATGAATTATTTGAAATCGTGCGACTGAATTTTGCACTGCTGTACTGCTGTTGTTGGTAGTGTACTTTTCGTTTACAGTACTGTATGTCAGCCGTGCAGCATAGGTCATCTTTTGTAATTACACAGACTGTTCAATTGGTAGTCGTGCGAAATATAGCATAGCATCTTATTATACTGCAGTAATCGTAGCTCGCGGCGCCAAAATCAATTTAACCATATTGTATTTCAACTAAGTAAAACCATTTACTTACACTACTGCTACAGTAGTGCAAACTAAGATGTACCATTCAATTACACTACTGCGAAAATATCAGCCGTAAATGCGATGGGATATATGATACTTATGCAAATCGCGGGTCCTCCCTTGATATCTTGAATTGCATTTTGACCGAAGAACAGTTGTCGATTTAATCGCATCCTATTTTTATAACAATATACAAAATTGAAGGATATTTTATCAAATTATGTTTAGCCGAATCATTTCAGGCCAAAGAATTCCATCTTGCATTGTTATCCCTCCTCGAAAGTCAAACTCCATCTTGCCAATGTGAAGCTCCATTCCTCTTTGTCTCTCTCAGCGATGACAACCACTATTCTTCCACCCAAACTCTCGTTGGTTATGGAAGTTGATTCAATAGCGATCTCTGAGAATGTGGTACTACTCATCAATCTAAATGGCTACTGTTAGATAATTCATAATTAATATAAATTATTATGTGAATGTGAAATTTAGAAAAATATTTTTATTTAAGAAATTGGGCTTTGAAAATGCTATTGGGCTTCGATTTTGATCCAATAACGGACCAACTTGTAGAAGTCCCAACTTCTAGAAGGTTGGGTTGGTGGCTTTGTAATTGAGTAGTTTTTTGGAGTGATTAAAAAACCACTCCTCAACTCACGTGTATATCACAATTATTTAAAAAAACAAAAATTTATTAATTTTTATTACAAAATTTTGGCTATAAATAGGCGATTAATTCTAGGTAGAAAACACAACAAAAATAATAAGAAAAATAAGATAAAGAAACATATAAATATCTCTCAAAATTAATTCTGCTATCGTTCTTTTTCGTTCGCAGTCTGTGTTGTCATACGTGAGGGAGCTTGTGTACTACACAATCTTAGAATATTTTTTTTTTCGTTGGCCAGCCAACAATTACGTAATGAAGGGACAATCAAACAGTTGATCAATGGAAATTCAGACCTAGATAATCACTACCTTGTATTATCTGATCAAGAAAGGGCTGATCGTTAAAACAGAGTACTTAAACTACTATTATCAGTACAAACAATGTACTTATAGAGTACTTACCACCGTCCAAAAACAAATCAAACTATATTAACTTCAGCCAAATAGAAACATTTTACTTACACTACTATAATGTACAGTGCAATTCAAGTCATTACATACACTACTGTGACCAGCAGTGCAGTTCAAGTCATATCGTTTCAGTACACTACTGTCGAAGTATAAGTCGCAATTGCGAGATATGATATACTTCTGCGATTACCCCGATCAAAATCGTCACAACAAATACCAAACATAAATGGTAATCATAAAAATTAAAAGTTATTCAGTTTGGTTGATGTGGACTGTTTCTGATATGCATATGAATTTACATGCGTATGAAGATTAGCCACAACATTTATTCAGTTGATAATATTTTCGATATTTTCCCAACTTTGAACATTAACATTTGAAAATAAGATGGTCAGTAGTGTATGTAGGTAGTGCAGTTTTGAAACGTTAAGCTCATGCACCTGAGCATGACGTCTGACTGTTCTTGAGTAATTAGAAATGAGATGAAAATTACAAAATTCATTAGACAGTTCTGTACTAATACGTTCGCCCTGCATTATAAATAAAGTAGACTGTCAGGAACTACTAATCTTCATTTTGTGGTGGCCAATGCCAGTATTGGAAAAATACGGAGGCCGTCAGATATTTCTTGAACTCAAGAATGTGTGATGGCAATATCCTGTGGATCTTGTCGTTTCGAAGAAATGATGCAAACGCATTCCGCAGCACATGTAGGCCGCTGTCTCCGCTTTGAGAGCAGATGCATAAAGTTGGAAAATGTGATATCCAATAATTTAAATGTAGCACTCAATTATATTATGTATAGACAATTATGCTACCTGTTAAGCTGTTGCAGAATATTTCTATCCCTTTTTATGGAAAATTGCTCTCCACAGTCTTTGACGCCTATCTGTTTGAGTAAATACGGTATGATTAATGGCGCATCACCCAAGGCTTCTTTTGTTTTCCGCAAGTCCTCATCCGACTTTGTGTCTGAATCCAAGACCATAATGGTTTTTGTAGCTGGGTAAGCAAAGCAAAGCACCCAATGTTTCTGTTCAATTCTGAGCGGGAATACTATAGCTTTAGCTTTTAGCCAGATGAATGATGGCCATACTGCAAATTTGCCCAGAATGTAAGGGAAGACATTGTCTAGATTCAAGTTTCCATCATTGAATGCAGTCCCTGTAAGGAATTGGCTGAAATTTGTACTTGCGAAAGCAACGACTTTGAAAGCATACTTGCACAGATGCTGCATCTGTACGAAACCTCGCAGGCATTCATCTATATGCTGTAATATATGTCAGATGATTGCCATGTGTTTACTATAGAAAGTGCATATTTATATAAAAAAGAAATCCTTACAGTATCACGTAGTTGCCCTTTTTCTGCGATGAGTTCGTTAAAGAATAGCTGTCGAAGGATTCCTCCCTGGAGACTTTCTCTGTAGTCGTCTGGGTTCATAGATCTTATCATTTTTACAGCTTTTGGCCACATCTGTAGCTTGTATAGTATATGTTCGTCAATTTTCGGGGAGAAGTAAGGCACTCGAGGCGGAGTTTCATCGGTTGCAGCCTCTGTTGCCGAACTGGTGATTGCATGTACTGAAGGGTTCGCTGTTATAAAAATTTGATTAATTAATTTATGAATGTTACGTTCTTATTAAATTGACAGTTGCGTACCTTGCATATCAATCTTGGCATTTGTGTGGTCGATCTTTTTTTCTATTTTGTTGATCACATACTGTAATGGTTTCAGTTCCTGTCCTAGCCATTCTCGCTGCATATGAATTCCATTGTCTTTAATCTGACATTGCATCATATACCATATTACCTGACTTGAGAGGTTGAAATTTGGAGCATGCGCAATTAGGTTTCCAAATTGAGACTTCTCAATCATCTCTTTCATCTCTGCTGCGTTCAGATTATTTGCAATAATACTGCAGGTCTCTGCATACTCCGAGCATATCGATAATTTGCACGGTACAATTCTATCCTGGGGAAGCTCGGTTTCGAATGACATCTGCAGCAAACACATCGGAAACAATTTATATACTGCAAGCCTAAACGGCGAAATTGAAAATTTTTATAATAGTTGGCAAATACATAAAATTTTAAAACAATATATCTCGAAAACACAAACGAATCAGTAACATCATTGAAGAAGAACGAAGCACATCACATACCCCATCGACAATTATAGCCATTCGTATAAGCGTTCTGTAAGATGGGTAACTCTCCTCGAAATAGATCAATACGGAAACACTTATAAGATTCGCAAATACTCTTTACCGTTCGTTTGACGCAATAGAAGACCGATTTTGACCAGGTATGAATAGGTTGTGCTTTGATTCAAATGACCTAGATGTTTCGATTTGGATGACCTAGAAATAATTTGATTTTAATTATTTTTAAGGTAATTTTCTTTTTTATTATTATTTATTGCAGGAGCTCTCGCTAACAGTGATTACAAAGAGTAGGTCCGGGTAGGGTTACGACAGTGTAAATATCATTGAAGTATTATGTTTTTTTCTGTAAGTTAGTAGCGTTAGTACCCAGGTCTCACACAGTTGACATCTTATTTTTTATAATTTTTCTAAAGTGAGAATTGAACATATATTAAGTCCCATGAGCATGAGTGGGAAAAACGGTACAGAAAATATACATAGATATCATATCATCGTTTTCATTTACATATATAGAGCTGTTGGCAGTGCAAACTTATAGTTCATAAAGGAAATCAGATCATCAATGTAAAAATATCTCAATTTAGATCTCATCTAATCTCATAAAAAATACAGTAATTTTTGTGCAATTTGCATAATCAACTTTTATTTGAGGATCAAACCTTTCGATTTTCGAAGTTTTTATAAAAGTTTTATGTACCAGGTGTAGCAGGAATTTTTGTGCAACGCAGAAACGCGACTACCTTTTAACACCACAGTCATTGTAATAACAAAAGTAGACGTTTGTTGACAGTGCAAGGGAACTTTACATTATAGAGAAGTATGAAGTGCACAAACTGCCACTTATATCCATCTGTTACATGCGAGAGCTACCGTCAGATATTTTCTGAAATCTTCTATCTGACGCTTGGTAATGCCGTAAACGGAATCATCAGAGAATATTAAAGCAAACGCCGAACGCAACACGTACACACCACAATCCCCATTGTTCCAGAAGATTAGGATAATGCATCAACGAATCCAGGCAATGGCATGTATGAAATATATGTATGAATGAAAGCACAATTTTTAACTTACGCAATAGCTTGCTGAGGGTATTTTTCATCTCGCACAATGGTGAATTCCGTACGGTCAGTTGTCAACGCAAGATGTTCAAGTAGAAATTGTATGGTGTGTCATGTCTTACGAAAAGCGTGGTTGAACAATCTCATGTTCACATCACACGTTTGGTATGAATCGTGAACGACAACAGTCCGTGCTCTGTAGTCCACTATTGCAAGAACCAATGACACTGATTGACGTTCACTGGCACAACAATTAGATCAGTTTCCCTCCATGGTGTTGCGGGCCAGTCAGCCAACATCCCTTCAGCATAAGGTTTGATCACAGAAAGGTTGTGCTGCCCTTCCAATAGGTATTCTGATGTAAAGATGTTGTTGAATGCAGTATTCATAAATGCAATGGAACGGCGTGCAAGGCTTGTTTTTGCTGAAGTTCAATAAATCCCGCAAGCATTCATCAATATGCTGCATGAAACGAAATTTAATTCAAGCATATTACGACAAATATGATTGGAAAGTATCACATGACATACCTCATCAAGCAGCCATGCACCGTTTGTCATCAGAGTTGTTAGAAACTGTTTGCCGCGCTGCATACGTAAATATCCGGTAACGCGCACATCTGCGCTCATATTTTCAATGTTCGTGGATACATTGGGGAACATATCAAGAATTCGACTGATACGAAAATCAAATGCAGTTCTGACAGAAGTACTTCTTCCAGCATCAGAAACAACATTTGGCGATGAATCCGTCAGAATGACTGTTCGCTTTCTTTTCTTAACCATTGCTGGAACTGTTTGTTGTTTTTTGGGCTGTGGTTGTTGTTTCTTCGGCGGACGTACATCAGTACCTGTTGATCGTTGCGGATTATGCGGTTCTGTAGGGAATGTGTTACCTGAACGTTGATAACTAAAAAGGTAAATAGCAAGATAAAAATGTAATAATGTTTCTATCTATTGTCAGGAAACAGTGTGTACCGATTTTTTTTCTATTGTCAGCAACTTCTTATTCATTTTTGAAAATGTTGATCAATCATCGTTCCCATACTCTTTAACATAGCGGCATGAACATCGTATTTTGTTTGCAGCGCGTCAAACCTCTGCGAAGCATGCTGTGCATAATCATCGATCTTTCTACCAATACGGCCAATCATCTGGCTTATTGCACTCTGCAATTCCGCAAAAGTTCTTTGTAAAAAATTTCTAATCTCATTCATCATCTCAAGTTGAGTTAAAGTTTCTATTATTATTTTGTTCTCCTACATCAATGAGATTTATATATGCAAAATAGTAACCTACATACATTGGTCTAGAATAAATGTGACGCCTACAAACACGTCCACATGCAATTATCAATACTTAATGATGAGAAGCTAATACGACCAACCTAATGGTGAAAAGTTTCCAAATCGGAAAATTACTGCATAAATTAATGGGCTGGAAGCCTAACGGTTTCTCCGCCACATTCCCCCCTGAGAACATCATTTCTATAGTAATTAATTAGCTACTTATGCACGGAATTTTAACGGTTGGATGAATTTATACAAATACAACGGTTGGTTGCCTAATAATGAGATATACGTGTCAAATAAAGCGGTGGAAATCTAATCCATCAATAAGCTCATAACACGTAATTTTATTAAGTACTGACGCATAAGACGCAAGAAATGTGTTACAATAATTATATGCTTATAAACCCTAAAGTGCCAACTCAATCTAACTTAGACTCTATATAAATCATATCATTTTCATAATTTTACTTATCGTCTGTAGCTCTGGTATGTAGAGCAATTCTCTTCAGTGGTGCAGTTCACTTCGATAGTGCAATTCCCCTCAGTCGTGCAGCTCATATCGGTATTGCAATTATCGTCAGTGGTGCAGTTCACGTCGGTAGTGCAATTCTGTGGTCAAATCAGCAAAAGTGCAATCATGTGGCCACAATTTCTGTCGTGCAGCTCATGTCGGTAGTGCAATTATCGTCAGTAGTGCAATTCCCATCGGTAGTGCAATTCTGTGGTCAAATCAGCAGTAGTGCAATCATGTGGTCAGACCACCAGTAGTGCAATATTTTCTTTATATGCTTATAAACCCTAAAGTGCCAACTCAATCTAACTTAGACTCTATATAAATCATATCATTTTCATAATTTTACTTATCGTCTGTAGCTCTGGTATGTAGAGCAATTCTCTTCAGTGGTGCAGTTCACTTCGGTAGTGCAATTCCCCTCAGTCGTGCAGCTCATATCGGTATTGCAATTATCGTCAGTGGTGCAGTTCACATCGGTAGTGCAATTCTGTGGTCAAATCAGCAAAAGTGCAATCATGTGGCCACATTTTCTGTCGTGCAGCTCATGTCGGTAGTGCAATTATCGTCAGTAGTGCAATTCCCATCGGTAGTGCAATTCTGTGGTCAAATCAGCAGTAGTGCAATCATGTGGTCAGACCACCAGTAGTGCAATATTTCTTTATATGCTTATAAACCCTAAAGTGCAAACTCAATCTAACTTAGACTCTATATAAATCATATCATTTTCATAATTTTACTTATCGTCTGTAGCTCTGTATGTAGAGCAATTCTCTTCAGTGGTGCAGTTCACTTCGGTAGTGCAATTCCCCTCAGTCGTGCAGCTCATATCGGTAATGCAATTATCGTCAGTGGTGCAGTTCACATCGGTAGTGCAATTCTGTGGTCAAATCAGCAAAAGTGCAATCATGTGGCCACATTTTCTGTCGTGCAGCTCATGTCGGTAGTGCAATTATCGTCAGTAGTGCAATTCCCATCGGTAGTGCAATTCTGTGGTCAAATCAGCAGTAGTGCAATCATGTGGTCAGACCACCAGTAGTGCAATATTTTCTTTATATGCTTGTAAACCCTAAAGTGCAAACTCAATCTAACTTAGACTCTATATAAATCATATCATTTTCATAATTTTACTTATCGTCTGTAGCTCTGGTATGTAGAGCAATTCTCTTCAGTGGTGCAGTTCACTTCGGTAGTGCAATGCCCCTCAGTCGTGCAGCTCATATCGGTAATGCAATTATCGTCAGTGGTGCAGTTCACATCGGTAGTGCAATTCTGTGGTCAAATCAGCAAAAGTGCAATCATGTGGCCACATTTTCTGTCGTGCAGCTCATGTCGGTAGTGCAATTATCGTCAGTAGTGCAATTCCCATCGTAGTAGTGCAATTCTGTGGTCAAATCAGCAGTAGTGCAATCATGTGGTCAGACCACCAGTAGTGCAATATTTCTTTAACACAATTCGGCAGCGCATCATGGAGAAGTAACTCATAAGTCTTGAAATTGCAAGAGCTACACCACACGCGCCCGAATCGCAGAAAGGCAGGCATGCAACATCACTAAAATTACGTCTTACTTTGCAGGATTCTAAATGATAACATTTAACGAACATTCCTACAATGGCATCCAATATGAAAACTACTTGAACTTCTCAATCTTCTCCTCCTTTATCTTCTTACTTCTGACATGAGGGATGCGTTCGGCGTCATCACGCTTAGCCCTCTTCAACGTTGACAGAACCATATCGAAATCGTCAGCGGCGTTTTCTTTTAAAATGAGGTCTTTTGCAACAACAACAGACTCCTCAACGGGTTTACAAACAGCAGGAATGCGTTCGCCGTCACCACGCTTAGCCCTCTTCAACGCTGACAGAACCATATCGAAATCGTCAGCGGCGTTTTCTTTTAAAATGAGGTCTTTTGCAACAACAACAGACTCCTCAACGGGTTTACAAACACCACCCTTAGGCATTTCTATACAGTATGTCGGTTCTTCCGGGAGGACGCATTCAACCGGGGATACCACCTCCGACAGAGCCTGCGAAACCTGAATACAACTCATGAATCCACCAAGCACTATATAATACACCGACACATTAGACCACAACTATTATAGTAATAAATGTTTATACACGTTTACCTGAACAGTATCCTTCTCATCAGGCGCGCCTTTAATAGCATGAATCTCATCCATACGGGTCACCGTCAGGCTTTTATAAGAACTCCGAAAATCGAAAGGTTTGATCCTCAAGTGAAAGTTGAAAATTTCCCGACCAATGAACGGATACATTCAGGAAGTTCTTCTTCATCAACGTTTTCACCATCCATCACACTTTTCTGAGACAATTGGAACACTGATCATGATACAATTATTCACAGTATATAGTCAAGCATTCTCGCCTACCAAGCCGTTCTTCAAATCTTCAGCCGTTGTGTTTGTGTATTTTTTGGCTAGACCATCAAATATAACGAATGTACCGGTATCAGTCCCATCATCAACGATGGCCTCAATACGGAACCTACACAAAGTAAGAAAGCAAAAAAGGAATATTCACAATAGGTGAGTGAAGCTCTTTTCGGGCGAAGAAGGACGGCAACGGAAGGGATCACATGGATGCGATATCACGAAGCCCGATCCGGCGTACACGACCTTACCCTCCACTCTGTTCTCCTGAGCGGTGGCCTTCATGTTTTCGAGCAGAAGTTCGATGAAGAAAATGACCTGAAAAAACATAGAATAGAAGAGCAGAGCAGAGACATTTTATTACGTGAGCTTATATGAGGCTGAATAATATGACAAACTTACCGAGATGATTTGTTGCAAACTACAGTTCGACGTTGCCTCGAGAGAGCGTGAATGGAGGAGCCATAACACCGCGTTATTACTTTTTTCAAACAAAGAAACAAAAGCATATAATGCAAGATTAATAAGGTATGGAAACCTCATTTTTTAAGCTCAATCATCTTTATTACTCACATGAGAATGTGAAGAGGTAGCCCTAAGGAGTTATACTCTTATGCAAATTTTCTTACAGATGCCGAAGAACTGAGGTCGAGCTCCATGGCGTCGATTTTAGCTTCGGGGGATCTCTATTCATATCGTTTCCCTGACCTTTTTTCCCGCCTTTGACATTACATATTGCTATTGTTACATGAAAGCTACGCAGTGCGAGGACTCGTGCGGTTCAGTTCCAATGCCGCTCGAAGCTCCTGAAAAATAAATCGAATAAGAATGTAATGAGAAATCTAGGCTGCAAAAAACTCAATCACCACATCTTCAGGACTGAAAATCGAGGTAAAACAACCTATGATTATCGCCTACATCCATCTATACCACGAAACGCCATGAAACGAAACGAAGGGAAGCAAATGACGAAGGGGGATGCCTAAATAGTATAAAGAAACAGAAAAAAGAAAGAAATTGCACTTATCATCAAAATAAATTCTACATAATATTCTCAGCTGAAGACGCTGGAAAATCACCACCGACATTGGAAGCAATAGCGACTGCTGGCGACGGTCCACCAAAGCTGTGAAAGAAACGAATATAATCACTACAGTGCAAGTAAGAAATCGAATCAGAGCGCTCACCGGAGCGATTCCTCCTAGGAACAACATCATCACGTCATCAGTTATATGAGGATTTTTATGGTATTGTAAAAGTAGTAAAAATAATGATCATTTTAGCCCTATGTGTGAGTTGAATTACATGGTGCCGTTATTATCAATTATTAGTATATATATATAAAAGGTAAATTATGATGAGGTACGTTGTAGTATGTTGGGAGATGAAAGTTAAAATGGATCTTAATGTACATTAAATTATACACGGAAAACGAAAAGTCACATCATATCCATGGACAATAATGAGTGTACATAATTGCGCCTAATAAAAAAGCAAGATTAATGTAAATTCACTACCCTCAGACCCAAAATGGTCATTGTACTTTTGAGCGCTGACGTGTCACACATCGATTGGCTATAGGGGGGTCAATGATAGGTCAACCATTTTACTTTTAATAAGTATATGATTATCAATTCACAAAAAAATGAGCTTGAGTGCATAATTCCAATTGTATATATAATACAACATAAATTTGAAATTGTCATATAAATAAAGAAGTTTTTAATGAATTTCGTA
The DNA here is from genome assembly GCA_027422505.1 of Craterostigma plantagineum. Classification (NCBI taxonomy): domain Eukaryota; kingdom Viridiplantae; phylum Streptophyta; class Magnoliopsida; order Lamiales; family Linderniaceae; genus Craterostigma; species Craterostigma plantagineum. The sequence goes on from JAPQWV010004614.1 coordinate 13,252, forward strand.
ACAAATAATACTTATTTCTCCTTGTTTCTCCAATTTAATCAAGTGTAGAGAAGACTCGAAATAAAGGCCCCCTACAAAGCTCCAAAGGAGAAATGAGATAAAGGAGAAGTGAAAGTGGAAGTCGAAGAACAAAACAAAAAAGTCAAGTGGGAAGGAAAGTAAAAGAAGAGAGAGGCGCTCGTCATCATATTTCATCAGTATACTATGTTATCAACTCGAGGAGGTTTGCCTAGAAATAATAGTACAAATATCTATATATATCATCTTGAAATAAATGATTACTAAATACTTATGTTTGTTGCAGAGCTCAACAACGGTGGCTTAAGCCAAGGTGGTGGAGTATAGGTAATAACATGAGGCCACCCACCATACATCATCATCAGTATAATCACCATCGCTTCATAGATTCAAGTCTTGCTTCAAATTCATGGAGTAGTAATGATATTCCACAGTCATGGAGCCAAGCTCTAGTGTAACTCTCTCTCTCTCTCTCTCTCTCTCTCTCTCTCTCTCTCTATATATATATATATATATATATATATTTATTTATTTATATATCTGAAATATTACATCCTCTATTTGTATGTTAAGCTCAAACTATACAGTCGTTGGTCGGAATTTATGCACTATAGCATGCAACAAGCTTTATATGATGTCGTGTTATTACACGTGTGTGTCGAGGAACTGCCTTGTGCTTATATTCTCTTGAGCCACTATTAGGGTTTTGTCGAATAAGCTTATGTTGATTCTTAAAACTTGTTTGCCATGGCAACTGCCCAGGGGAGGATTAGCATTTGATGAAGAGGGATACAAACAAAGTTCGAGCATCCATATGATGCAAGAAAACAACATCCCTCTAAATCAAGGATTATATTACCAACCGATCACTCGATATCGTATGCTTCTCAACCAAAGTCAGGTTTATTCACCATTTCTTCGTACAAGGTTGAACATGATTCTGCCCATATATCATCAAACCTCAAGAGCCCACGAAGGAAATCTCCTTATTTTTCTGAGGTCTCTCTTCTTTGGTTTTTCATTTTTTTTCAATAATAATAAGGATGGATACTTATACTTAAAACTAGCTTAATATTCCATCATCTTTCTCTTTGTTTTTGTTTTCTCTCATTATTGGAAGAGCGAAAGCAACAACAAAGGTGGGGCAGCCAAGAAAGCTAGAGTATTAGTACCACATTCTCAAGATCTGTCCACCTTCAAGGTATGATTGTAATTTTGATTATTCAAAGCATATAATAAAATATATTGGAATAACAACTCATCGTTTCTTTTTCGTTTTTCGGCTTATAGTTCTTGTCTTCCTTTGGTTGTCGTTTCATATAGGAGGTTTTATTCCTTAGGCCTTCCTTTCTACTCCACACATGATCCTAAAGACAGATTAAAGTGCTATTCTTGAATTTGATTCTTAAATTCAAGAGTATATATTCACATGACAATATATATTTGAAATCTATAATCATATATAATTGGTGTAGGGTGGCTATAAACTGCCGCATTGGGTCTGTCAAGTTATTTGCAATTTAGCTCTTCTTTTTGTAATTTAATTAATTGAATAATTTCCATACCACTTCTAATATTTTATTATCGTACTTATGCCCATACATTTTGTAATATATTTATAAATTATATTAACATCTTCAATCAAAACTATTAATCTCAAAAAAACAAAAAAAAAAATATTAAATGTAATTATATTTTAAGCAGACAAAGAGTATGCGAAAAATTACTAACATCCGTAAAACAGGTGAGGAAGGAAAAATTGGGTGACCGAATTACCGCTCTTCACCAGCTTGTTTCCCCATTCGGCAAGGTAATACGTTAAATAAAGAAAAACATATTCAAGAATGTGATATATATTATATATATATATATATATATATATATATATATATATATATATATATATTCGAGGAATTTTATGGTGCTCACCGTATGTGGACACCTGTTGATGTGGCACCGATTCATGCCATGTCAACATCCACGTCGACATTTAAGGTTATGTCGACTTAACTAACACCTTCTATGTGATTAATTGACATTTCGGATAATGATGTGACATATTCACACGATATATTTCATTGACACGTAAAATGTTATGTAAGATGTAAATATGCCACATCAGCATCCGAATTGTCAATTAATGACACCTAAAAGATGTTAATTAGGACATAACCTTAGTTGTCGATGTGGGATGTTGAAATGACACGAATCATTGCCGCATCAACAAATGCTCACATAAGGTGCTCACATTATGAGCACCATAAAATTCCTATATATATAATATATATATATATATATATATGTATATGATGGTCCATGCACGTGTTATTGTTCAGAATAATATTACTTCACAATTGAACGTGCATAGCATATATCTTGAAGCCCTTTACTTTCCTTATTAACTTTATTTATGATCATGGGATTCTTATACCAAAACCAAAGTGACACAAAAAAAATTGGTTCGAACTTTGTTAAATTTTGACAGCACTTTAGACAGTAAGGTTGGTCGAAGCTCGAAACCAATATTGTCAACTTTATGCTTGTGTCCAAATTTCTGTTCCTGATTTCAGTTAAATTTGCTGTCGAAATTGAATCCAGCAGTTATCTGTATTTTTCCTAAAAAAAAAAAAAAAAAAATAAAAAAATAAAAAAAATTATTGAATGCCTGATTTTGCAGACCGACACAGCTTCTGTCCTGTTAGAGTCCACAGGATACATTAGATTCTTACATAATCAAATTGAGGTAACATTTTTCTTGCTATCTATTTATTGCATATATATATGTACATATGTTATATGTATATATACACACGCATGGTTCCATACTTGATAATGCGCATGCACGCATTGAGCTTACCATACTTGAATTCTACCAAGTCGAAGAATACGAGGCAACAAAAGAACAACGTAAGAAAGCCACTCAATTAATCTTGTTATATCTTATTACATGACAGATTATATCTTTCGAAAGATCAGATTATTAATTGGGTTTCTCTTTAATACTTATACTGAATTCGATTGTCTTAAGGGATGTGATGAAGAAGAAATAAAGGGCTTGAGGAGTAAAGGACTATGTTTGGTTCCAATTGAATGTACCTTGATGTGGGAGGTGACAATAACATGGGAGCTGATTACTGGGCTTCAGCTTTCAATGCAAGATAATTTTAATTTTTTTTTTCTTCTTTAATTGTTAGCTCAAAAACGTAACATCAAGAGCAGTTAGTTGATATTTTAATCAAACCCTAGCTAGGGCTGCCTGCTTCTGATGCTATGACGATGCATAATGTATGTAATTACATATAATTGATTGCTTAAACCTTGTTTGTTCTCTGGAGTTTAGTTGCATTAGTTATTGAATTGCACGTATCTATTTAAGATTCTCGAACACTACGCATCATAGGATTTCGGTTATGTGATGAGAAGCTTAGGAATCAATATCCATTTTAATCCAATTTCGTCTTTTCAACCGTTCAACAGAATAACACTAGTACTAAAAAGGGCATAGGCTTCGCAGGTATTATTTTTGTTCATTGTAGACCGTCGCGTCGTCTATAATTTTTCTGAATAATATATTTTTGTAATATTTTAAATCATAGGCAACGGTATTCATCACATCCGTCGTCTATATTACATCACGAAGAATAAGCATGGTTACGAGGAGATATAATTTTATTAAGCATCCATTGATAGTACTTTGCAGACGAACCGTATTCTAGCGTCGAGGTGCGGAAGTCCCCGAATAAGTTAAAAGAACAATAAAGGAACGATTTTGCATTAGTTCAGAAAAACTTAAGATTAAAAGTTGAGCGTAAATGGTGAGACCTTGTATATGTAAGTCAGTCTAATGAAAAATGATGGGTTACCGATTTGGTTTGGTCGAAAGAAATGGTTTTATGGAATTCATGAATTACAATGATACATTAAAAGTTTGGGCGCTAATAAAGAAAATATTTGAACAGTACACTCCATTTTATAAGTTTTAGAGGTTCATGTGGTCTCACATGTCTCGTACAGAGCATCTCCAACCCATGACATGAAAATACAGTGAATTTTACACAAAAACACAATTACTACAGTATTTTTATCTAAGCAATAAACTCTATTTTCCAAACTAATTATTAGTATAACCATTAACTCTATTTTTACCCTAAAAATCAAATTAATATTTATTACTATCATAATTAATTTAGGGAATTGCTATTCACCGCCCCCTTTTTCCTAGATACCGCCCCCTAAAGGGCTTGAAAATGACATTTTTAACCTTATGATATTTAAATTAATTTAAAAAGAAAAAACTAACTAAATAATAATTCTGGTACGAAATACTGAAAAATACATACACAAATAAATTCGAACGATCGATCGATCGATACGAAAAAAAAATTTCGATTTAACATTTTAGTACCGATCGATCGATATTTTCGGCCCTGCAGTGCACGGGGACCGAATGATATTTTGGCCGGACTGTGCGCGGTCCGAACAGTATTTTCGGCCCGGACACTGCTTCGCCGAAATTTCAGTTCGGCCGGCACAGGCCCGGCCGAAATCTGATTTCGGCCCGCACAGGCCCGGCCGAAATCTGACTTCGGCCCGCACAGGCCCGGCCGAAATCTGACTTCGGCCCGCACAGGCCCGACCGAAATCTGACTTCGGCCCTCACAGGCCCGGCCGAAATCTGATTTCGGCCTGTACACTGCAGGGCCGAAATCTGATTTCGGCCCATACACAGTACCCGAAGTTCAGTTTTGGGTACAGTTTTGGGGTCGATGCGCTCCGAATCAGGCCAAACATAAAACATAAAAGTTGTAGATAATCAAATTAGCTTTCTACAGGAATTTGAATCAGGATCGTCCGATTTGTAAATCAAAGTTATTGTCAAAATAGTGTAGACTGCCAGTTTCGGCCGATTCCACTCGGACAGCAACCCTAAGTTAGAATCGGGCGAATCTTTGAGGTCAATGAACTTCGAATCAGGCCGCCATTAAAACACAAAAGTTATATATAATTAAGTTGTCTTTTTATAGGAACTTGAATCAGAGTCGTCCGATTTGTGAATCGAAAGTTATGCTCACCCTGATTCAAATTCCTATGGAAAGCCGATTTGATTATCTACAACTTTTATTTTATGTTTGGCCTGATTCGGAGCGTATCGACCCCAAAATTGTAGCCGAAACTGAACTTCGGGTGCGGTGCAGTGTGGGCCGAAATCAGATTTTGGCCCTGCAGTGTACGGGTCGAAATCAGATTTCGGCCCTGCAGTGTACGGGCCGAATCAGATTTCGGTCGGGCCTGTGCGGGCCGAAGTCACATTTCGGCCGGGCCTGTGCGGGCCGAACTGAAATTTCGGCCAAGCAGTGTCCAGGCCGAAAATACTGTTCGGCCCGCGCACAGTCCGGCCGAAAATATCATTCGGCCCGTGCACTGCAGGGCCGAAAATATCGATCGATCGGTACTAAAATGTTAAATCGAAATTTTTTTCCCGTATCGATCGATCGTTCGAATTTATTTGTGTATGTAGTTTTCAGTATTTCGTACCAGAATTATTATTTAGTATTTTCTTTTTAAATTAATTAAATATCATAAGGTTAAAAATGTCATTTTCAAGCCCTTTAGGGGGCGGTAACTAGGAAAAAGGGGGCGGTGAATAGCAATGTTAATTTATTATTAACTTTGTATTATAATGATTAAAAAGTCAATATCGTGTGACTATTTTAAATATAATTATTAAATACTATATGAAAACTACAACTCTGTTTTAATGTTAAAAATTTTGTGAACTCTACTATAGAGTATCTCTGCTCATCGACACAATATTTAATGTTAATATAGAGTCTCATTGGAATAGTTGTGCACTCTATTTTTTGTTTTATGCAGAATAATTTCAAAGATCCAAAATTATTAATATTAAAAACATCAAAATCCTTATTTCATCATCTATTCTCTTTTATTAATGGATAGGGCATTGGATAAACTACCACTAATCAATCAATTTGGTCTGTCAATTTTTAATAAAAAAAATAACTAACTCATCAGTGGACAACATGCTACTCGAAACCACCCAAATAAATTTAAGGGTATATTATGGGTCAGGCCCTATTAGGTATTTTCCAACATGAATCAGGCCCCGTTGTATTTTCATTTCGGCCCAAGGACCTATTTTACTGAAAATATTAGAAAGAAGGACCAACCAACGCGAAATGACATTTCTATCCTTCATAGTTGCCAAAAATTACACCCATTTGCCGTCGTCTCTTTCGTTCGATTTTGGTTGTTTTAGGACTATAACATCGACTGAAATCTAGTTGTTAAGGTGCAAATAAAATGGGATCGACTTCGATTTCTCATGGGTAGTTATAATAATCGAATAAGTTAATAGTTTAAGCGAAGTAATTATGATATTATATTTCAAAAAAACGCGATTATAAATGGGCCAAATATCGATTTTAATGGACGACTAAGACGAAATTGAGTGAATTTGATAATGGGTCTTAATAATGAACAAGAATTTTGATGCGACGTTAATATATTGAAGATTTTGTGAACACGATAACTGGTAACAATGCATGCAACTTAAATAGCAAATGTGACCACATTAGTAACAGATATAACCAATATTGTAACTGATCGCTGAATAAAAGTAACAATTGTCCAAAAACAATTTTTTGTTATGAAAATCACCAACGATTCTAATATAAGGTTTAAGGTGTTATAAATGTCGACGTTATGAGACCAAATTAGGTTAATTGGGTTTATACCGAAATATTACTTCACACCCAATTCGAAAATCTAGTGCTGGAATCTCACTTCAATTGTCGGAAATTGAGAAATAATCGACCCTAATCTCATGTTATAAAACAGTACATGACTAACAAAATATTAAAAATAAACAACAATTTATGTTTCCCTAATACCAAATTACTAACAGTTAACTATGGCCAAGATATCGAAGTAACTATACAGCTAATCCAGATAACAAATCACTAACGACGACAATGGCCAAGAAATCGAAGAAATTGAAGAAAGCAGCGAGCCATCCCACGAGCAGCGATGACGAGCAGTGACGACATGGGATGAAATGTATGCGTGATTCTGATAAATTCGTCTGTGTTTACTGATTTCCTACAGTAACTGTTTAACAATGATCAGTAATATCAAGAGGAGAAAAGAACAGAAATTTATATTCGGTAACGAGGCGCAACAATACGAGCAGAATACATATTCACAATAACAATTTCATATGTAACTAGTTTATGTTATGATTTTCCAAATTTATATTGTAAACACACTACATTCACTAAAATATATGCATTTGAGAAGTTTTAAACTAAAATATTAGTTTATGTTGTGACTTTCGTGAAGGTTATGTTGGAGTTGAAGAAGTTGCAGTATATAGTATGTAAAACAAGTATCATTCTTCTCAAGGGATGATAATGCTTATACAAAATTGATTCTACTTACTAAAAACATGTTGATGTGAACTATTAGTTGTTGATTACAATCCAGATGGTCGACCTAACATAAATGATTCATCAAAATTAAAAACATCTTCAATTAATCTTAAGCGTAAACAATATGTCGTTTACTGATTTCCTCCAGTAACAGTTTAACAATGATCAGTAACAAATCAAGAGGGAAAAAGAACAGAAATGTATATTTCGGTAACAATGTCCAACAATACGAGTAACAGAATACATGTTCACAATAACAACTTCATATGCAACTAGTTTAGGTTTTCCAATTTTATATTGTAAACACGCTACATTCACTAAAATATATGAAATTGAGAAGTTTTATACTAAAATATATTAGTTTAGGTTGTGATTTCGTGGAGGTTATGTTGGAGTTGAAGAAGTTGTAGTATATAGTATGAAAAACAAGTATCATTCTTCTTCAAAGGATGATAATGCTTCTACAAATTGATTCTACTTACTCAAAACATGTGGATATGAACTATTATTTGTTTATTACATCTTCAATTAATCTTAAACGTAAACCATATGTCGTTTACTGATTTCCTGCAGTAACCGTTTAACAATGATCACTAACAAATCAAGAGGAGAAAAGAACATAAATGTATATTTCGGTAACAATGTCCTACAATGCGATTAACGGAATATATATTCACAATAACAATTTCATATGTAACTAGTTTAGGTTATGATTTTCAATAATGTAAACACGCTACATTCACTAAAATATTTGAATTCGAGAAGTTTTAAACTAAAATATATTAGTTTAGGTTGTGATTTTCGTGGAGGTTCTGTTGGAGTTGAAGAAGTTGGAGTATATAGTATGGAAAACAAGTACCACTCTTCTTCAAAGGATGATAATCTACGGAATTGATTCTACTTACTCAAAACATATGGATATGAACTATTAGTTGTTTATTATAATCCAGATGGTCGATCTAACATAAATGATTCAACAAAATTAATGACATCTTTAATTAACCTTAAACATAAACCATAAGTCGTTTGCTGATTTCCCGCCGTAACCGTTTAACGATGATCAGTAACAAATCAAGAGGAGAAAAGAACAGAAATGTATATTTCGGTAACAGTGTCCTACAATACGAGTAACAGAATACATATTCACAATAACAATTTCATATGTAGCTAGTTTATGTTATGATTTTCCAATTTTATATTGTAAACACGCTACATTACTAAAATATAGGAATTTGAGAACATATTTAGGCAACGTAGTAACAAAAATGCATATACTAGTAACATCCTGAAAAAATTTTGCAAATCCCGCCAAAACGAAAAAAAATACAACCCACTTCCCTCTAAACCCCGTTTCAACAAGAAAAAAGCATCTTCCTTCTTTATTTACAACTTTTGTCTATTTGATATCAATTTGTACCTTTTCTATAGTTGATATAGAACTAACGAGCAAACAAGGTGCCGCACCGAGCTGTCCATACTATGGGTACTTCGAACGTATACATATTAGCTGTAATCGTTCCAAAAATGACTGATTTCATCTTATTTTCACAAATTAGAACCGTACACATGGTAACAATTAATTACAGTTTAATAACGACTTTGATACACCAAGTAACGTTTTTGGTACTACGACTAACAAATTTGATACTCCGAGTAACAGTTTTGACACAGTAAAAATATACCCATTGGGTTCGACTATATTTTCGCAAAATTTAAAGACGAACGTCGAACGAACGAGCAAACAATGTGCCACACCGAGCTTTCCATACTATGGGTACTTCGAATTTATACATAGTAGATGTAATCGTTGCCAAAAAACGGCTTTGATTTCATCTTATTTTCGCAAATTAGAACCTACACATAGTAACAATTAATTTGTTTAATAACGTTTTGATAGACCTAGTAACGCGTTTCGTACACCGAGTAACAGATTTGGTACTACGAGTAACAGTTTGGACACAGTAAAAATATACCCAAATTATTGGGGTCGACCGTATTTTCGCGAAATTAAAAGATGAACGTCGGACGAACGAGCAAACAATGTGCCGCACCGAGATGCCCATACTATGGGTACTTCGAATTTATACATATTAGATGTAATCGGTGCCAAAAACGGCTTTGATTTCATCTTATTTTCGCATATTAGAACCCTAAATAGGTAGATAAAAATTCATACAAATCTTACATCTTGCTTCGTCAATACCACAATATATCCTACCTTACACGACGAAATTAGTTGGTTAATGAGCATTCGAAATTTCGGAGCTCGATTCACTGTAAAAACGAGATTCATAAAATAAATACTCTGTCGATAACAATTTTTATCATCAAAGTAACAGATAAGAGATGGAAAATAACAGTTCACCTGACATTTATAGCAATATAATCTAACTTCATAACAGAAAGTCGCCGGAAAATAACTCTTAGTCAGTATGTTAGGAATGATATTTTCGTCAATACATGTTTAAGCCTTATCTCTGCCATTTTCGAAAAGTTGGTATTTAAACTAATAAGGATTATGACATGGACTAAACCATTAAGAACTTACTGAATAGGACTGAATACAAATTCCCCTAAATTTAACTGACTTGACCCACGTTCAAATAGTAAAACCCTTGGCATTCGTTCCTTACTATTTAGTTGATGTTGGTAAACATTTACTTAATCATTGGACAAATTAAGGCTATATTGCATATTATATTTAGGGACAATTACGTTTCAGGCCCTAGTTGAACTTAGTGATCAGGCTCAGTCAGTAATTTCTCTAGTTTAAAGGACCTGTTTTTTTGAAAAATTTAAAGGTAAAGACCCAAACTATGCTTTGACTGAAATACCCTTAATAAACCGTTCAGTAAAGTGGTATTCGATGCCAGTTGTATGTTACAGATATATGAGCGCGTTTTACTGTAAAACTTACAAGCGTTACTTTAAAATGATAATGTGTTACTTATCGATAGTAAAATGTTTTTAACAGATTTATATTTAGTTCTTCGGATAATCGAAATCCATTTTTCACAATGACTCGAGCACAATCGACTGCCCCATCAACCAATCAATTTCGACGTGTCACGTAGGTTTTATTCTAGTATGATGAAGAACGATGTAAGAATTGTAATGAATTTTATATGGGTTCAAATTTGAGAAACATGTGGCCAAATCGAACTAGATTTTGGCAGCAATTGCAGCTAATCTGTGCGTATTCGAGATACCCATAGTTTGGGCGTTTCATAGGCTCTGTGAATTTTGAAACAATTACGCTGTATGAAAGCAAGTCGTATCGCAGCCATTGATTCATCGGGAACACATGTTACTATTTCATGCATTATTGTCACCACGATTCGTCTTGATGTTACAAAAACTATACAAAAACGTTATTTTATTTCTTACATATTATATTTTATCTCATTAATTGGTATTGTACGACTTTATTTGTTTCTCGTATATATTTGTATTTTTGTCCAACATATTGTACTAAGAACAAATTGGTTCATGATACAAGGGATAACTCATAATCGACTTCTTCGTCGATTAATTGGTATATTATGACCTAATTTTGATTTCCGTAAGTATTGATGGTGTATTTTGTTTAATAGACCTGTTCGATATTAAGACCTACTTTAGTTTTTCGCAGACCTGTTTCGGTATTTGTTGACATCGAACTATTACTACATGAAATCAAAGCGTTACTTGGATTATCTAAAATGTTATATTACGAACTAAGTTCTTTTAGAAGGCATGTTTCGATATTTTTTGACACTGAAACTGTTACTACATAAAACCAAATTTTTACTTGTTATCGGAACTGTTACTAAAAGTACAGGATTGTCACTAAATAAATAATAAATTATTGTATTGCCATGAAGTGGTACTATACTTGCTAAATTGGGCGGGATTTGTGGATTGATTGGGTTAATTGGGCGGGATATGGTTTTGGATGGGTTTGGATGGATTTACTATACATTTTGGGCAGGATTTGTGGATTGACTGAGTTAATTGGGCGGGATGTATGCCACGTTGGGATTTTGGACGGGATTGCTAAATCAACGCAACTGTGTACTAATAACTATTTAACTGTTATTCATTAGTTAAATATGTTACTAAAAGCTCTTTATGTGTTACAAATTGATGTAGTTGTCGCACCAAGGTTTAGTTTATGTGTTTATGGAGATTAAGGTTTAAGGTTTCAGGATTTACGACATATAACTGATATTGTAGTTTAATTTGAATTTTGATGGCATCTTGCTGAAATTCATATGTGATGTTTCAATGAACAAAGTAATAGTTATATTTTGAATAACTATTGACCTCGAACATTCACTATCATCCATCTAAATCGAACAATATAGCTTTTAAAGGAATTTGGTGTGATAAAGCATCAAATCATACATTTTCAAGATGTTAATCTTGTAAATCTCGAACAATGCGCATTTATGAACGAAATTAATCGGATTAGTAATGTGGTACTGGAAACCTGTTATGTGGTATCATTATTTGTAAACACGTTATCTGATAGGTTCGTATTGTTATTTTATAGCAAACATGTAGTATTACGTGCGGGCAATCTGGTACTGGTGACGTTAACTAATCATCTGTTAATTCCCTAACAAATAACTTCGAGAATGTATCAAATACAGATTTACGACATATAAAATGATATTTGTGGTTTAATTTTGAACTTTGAATACGTTGTGATAAAATCGTAACGTTATGTCTCATTAAAAGAGATACTAGTGTATGTTGTGAAGGAAGCGCTATATGTTTACATGATATTTTATCTCAACTTTCACATATTGATATCAACATTCGCAAAACGTGTCTTTAAAGAAATTTGTGATTTAGCTTCATCATATCATCTATTTCAATTAATGTCAATCTTATATATCCAAACGAAATGAATTTATGAACGAAATTAATCGAAATAGTGATGTGGTATGATTAGCTATTATGTGGTACTTGTAGCTACAAATTTGTTACAAACTTTGCATATATTATTTTTTATCAGACATGTGGTATTATTTCTAGGCAATGTGATAATATTAAGTTAATATCTCTGACAATCATGAAACTTTAGAATGTTCTTAATGATGTGTTACCCAAAATGCGTAAATTGTTACCCATAATGCGTGAATTGTTACTCAAAAAAATGAAGTGTTAACAAAAAACTTTTTGATTGACAAACGCTCCAATATTAGGTTTCAAAATTCTTCGTTACCACATTATCAACATTAATAATCTCATTCAATTAAAATGACTCGTGATCAAACTTAGTCGAATCCACCGTATTAGTTCATTAGAGTCGAGATTCACATATTTTCAATAAGTATTAATCACATTATTCCATGATAAATTCAGATTCGAGCGGTTTACGGGTGATGTCGAAATTGACATGAGAAATTTCAACTTTTGATTTTTTTTCGTTATTACATGAGAAATTGACATCGATTTAACCTTACTGTGTCATTTATTTCGAAGATTCGAGCGGTTTCAATTTTATTGGATGTCGAATTTTTTACGATCTATTCCTCTTTGCATTTACTTGGGTATTACACGTGTTATTTACGGGTGATGAGTCGTTATTATTTTCTCATTATATGTTCGTTTTGCGGATATATTGGTTATAAATATCAAGAAATATGGTATTTTGTTCCACGAGTTGTTACCAGAAAGCATGAAGCGTTATTCAGTAACCATTTTAATTAGGAAACCTTTACCGCTTAGGTATCATCAAAATTCTTCGTCATTCCATGATTAACATCAGTAATTGTCGTCGATAACTAAGGCCCATGATGAAATTGTGTCGAATTTACATTATTTCGATCATTTAAGTCGAGATTTCACTGTATTAAACGAAATTCCGAATTATGTTGGAGCATTCGTGCTTTATGAACTTCGAAAATTCTCTTTGATTATGAATACCCATGAAACATTGAAGCCGATACAACTTTGTGATGTTAGTAACGTCGAGATTGGGTCGGATTTGAAACGTGAATTTTTTCTTTCGACCGTTTGAGTGTAAGAAGTATGTTTGCAGGAAGCAATATTAGTTTTGAATGATGTGTTACTTCTGCGACATTATTTGTTACTTACTAAAAGAAATGTGGTATTTTGTGCTATACGGTCAAAATTATTTCCTCACAATTAATGTTGCTAATATCCGACTTATCAACACTTATGATCAAATTAACGATAATTTCAATTATATTATCACAATTGTGGAGATCTGTTTGGGTCTGAGCGTAAAATCTCGTTTCCATCGACGTCACTTGTTTGGGAGAGATGATGGCATATACTTGTAATTTTTGCAACAGTGAAGGGCGAATATGTCTTATTACAGGGTTGGGTCTTTTTCTCTGAACTTTCAAAAAGTTGGTTTTATTCCTTATAATTGACAAAGTTGTTACTAAATATATGCTTTATCGTATTCAATACAACACAATTGTTATCCAAATGAATGAAAGTATTTGTTTAAGCCCAAAATGTTATAATTACTTCGACACCTTTATCGGATTATTTTGATATCCTGACGTAAATTTGACATATGTCAGAGTTATATTGTCCTTTCGCGTCATTTAGGTAGTTTCCCCTGAATATTTCGAAAAGCAGGTCCTTAATCATAAAGCAAAGTCTAGAGGGGTCTGAAACCAAAGCCAAACTACTTAATGGGGCCTGAAGTTGAATTAACCCTTATATTTAGGCTATATTTTAGTTGTTGCGCACACTTTGGTGTGCAAGGCTACTAGTATTATGTAAGTTGTGGGTCCATTAGACCCGATGCACCCTGCAGATCCCAATTACAAATAGACCGCATCTTCTTCAAATAGGGAATAGAAATCCCTAATTACGTAGATCGGGTGTTGTAACGCAATCAGCTCTCGTACTTTCTCCGACTAAGGTTAGTTCGTTTCCTTTCACTTTTCTTTGAGATTCACGTTGAATAATTAATCTCTTCTCTCTTTTTTTTTCACCGCATTGTTTTTTGTTCCGAAAAAGATTCGGTTATTCAACGATTTGTACTGTGAGACGCTAATCGAATGCTGTGGTCTGGAAATGAGCATAGGCAGTTCTATACTAGCTACCCAAAGCGAGTCATGATCTTTGCTGAATTATTCTGTCTTTATAATCTCCAAATATGGCTTATTTGTCCTGGATGATGTAATGACTAATGTCAAGGTTATTTCAGAAAACTAGTGGTCTGAGATTATGGTCATTGTCTTGGGTTGAATCATATACTACTTATTACAGTCATACTCGCCTCTTCGAGCTCCTTAATAGGTTGCTCGAACATCAGACACTTTCAGTGAGCAACCATTGCTTGTGTTCAAATGTTTACATGCTTGGTGTGTTCATCCATCTTATATTTTCCCAGAAATGGAAAACGACGCTGAGCC
>JAPQWV010004615.1:0-28103 GCA_027422505.1 Craterostigma plantagineum
CTCGGTCAATACTTGTTATGCTTAATAAAGATGCTGCGATTATGACAGTCTCATGCCCTTGCATTATTTTGAATTCATTTTATTTTTCATTGTCTGCCGAACCTCCATAGTTTATGGTACCCTCCGATACAAACTTTAACTTCTGTTTTTTTATTTACAGTGGGGTACAAACCAGGAATTGATGTATGATCGTGTATTGAGATATCCTGATCGTGTGACAACCTGTACTTCACTTTCATGTTTGTTCTCCGAGCAGTAACAAAGGTAAGCTTTTCTACTTCCCAAGCCATACAATTGTTCAAATAGCATTTCCTTGAGGACTCGTTCTCTCGTATCTTCAGGCGGCTAATTACTTGGAACAAGCTGAGTATAACACTGGTAACGTTGAAGAAGACCTCAAAGCGCAGTCTTTAATGCGCCAGCTGCTCTATAACCCGAAATTACAATCCGCATGCCCACTTCCCTTTGACGAAGCTAAAATGTGGCAAGGAAAGAGCGGACCAGAGTTGAAACAAGAGATTCAAAAGAACTTCAGAAACATCAGGTACATCTAATGTCTCCAACTCTTGACTCTCATAGAACACTATTTTGATTTGTCATGAAACACCCTCTTGTAACTTAACTAAGAACAAGATTTTGACACTGCGTATGATTGTATTTGTTATTACAAGTGACAGCTCACTGTTTTGTGCACATTTCAGTGCTCTCATGGACTGCGTTGGATGTGAGAAATGTCGCCTCTGGGGAAAATTGCAAGTCCTTGGTCTTGGAACTGCACTGAAGATTCTTTTCTCTGTTGATGGTAAAAACCACGCAAATGAACCCGTAAGTTGTTCCTGCCATTCTTTCCTTTCGTCTTATTATCGCACACCAAACGTATGAAAGACGTTGTAACTAAAACAGTTTCTTCTCGTTTTGATCAGCTGCAATTGCAGAGAAACGAAGTCATCGCTCTGATGAATCTTCTTAATCGGCTGTCTGAATCTGTCAAGCTTGTGCATGATATGGCCCCTTCAGTTGAGTTCGGTACTGAACTAACTGCCCGAGAAACTAGTTTCTGGGTAAGAATGCGGAAAGCTTTCGCTTTGTAGCGGAAATCTTGGAAACCCTCATATAGAGAATCGACTATAAAATAACTAGATAATATCATAGGAATGAGAATTATGAAAAGAGAAACCATTGACATGTTTCATTTCCCCATATGTAATCATCCGAGGTGTTTGTTAATACATTTTTACTTGCCTTTTTTTTTTGTTATTGATGGACTTTACCAGTTTGACTGATGATTTATAATGCTTCATCGCTTTGTAATCACAACCAAGAACAAATCAGGTTAATTTGGCTAGTAATAGAGAGGTGAATTGGTAATAAAACGAATCATGAAGGGGGCGGCATGTAATTATGCAATGCGTCGTTGACTGAGATATAAACACGCGCGCGCGGGAGCGCTTGGCCGGCACGTGCTTTTACGAGTACACCTTCGTCACGGATAAGGGACAAAATAAAAATATAAATCAAAGCTAATCGAGTGTAAAACTAGCTCGAGAAACCATGAAGGACGAAGCTATAAGCTCATCAGGGGACCACCACTTTTTGCCCCCGAGATCTTCTTCGCCAGCACTCGCACCAGCCGCTAGGTGAAATTCCTTACTCCCTTTACACCTTTACGACGAGCGTTTAATGCATTTTATTTTCAATGCCATTCGCAATTGTTATGCGATGTGATGCGACTGCGTTCCTTCTATTTTCTTAATTTGGAGGATTGGTTTTCTGATCGATATTAATGCCTTTAATGTATTGATGTCCTGTTTCAATTTTTTGTTGGTCCTGAGTTGTCGGGTTTATGTTATGGGGGAAATTGGGGCTTTTTTAGTGCTTTTTGCAGCGTCAGTTTTTCTCTTACTGATCTCCAGAAAGGAGATCTCTTTATGCTTTAGCGATATCAGAGTGAGCTCAATTCGATGTTTCTTTCTTTTTTTTTTTTTGGGCGGACATTTTTAATTTTTACCACGCTGAGAACGGTGTTTTATGCGCCTGGTTCTGCTGACCTAGCAAAACTAGTGGGGCAACTATGAACAATTTTTTTCAAACAGTATATTCTATATATGATGATATCAATTCATTAGCCGTGTAATTGTAGTCCTTTGTCAGAAAAAATTTAAGTTTTCTGTGAGAATGAATTTGGCTTCTGAGCTGAATAGATTCATGCTTCAACGCTTTTTTTTAAAGTGAAATATACCAGACTACTTGGATTGACTAGTAATATTTGTCGTACACTGCCCTTGCCTTTCAAAACAGTTCTGTTGGGGCCTCATCACCTGCTGTTCCCGTAAATGGTGAAAGTGGAAACTTTGGCCAAGGACAGAATTCAAAGGGTGGGTCTACATCTCGCATTGAGTCGCAGCCTACATGTGCATCGTTGAGCACTAGTGCAGGTGGCTCTGCTCTTGGAACATCACAGCCATCATGTAGACCCTGGGAAAGGGGTGATTTACTAAGACGTCTCTCCACTTTCAAGCCTGTTAATTGGTTTCAGAAACCTAAGGTTTGGCCTACACTATAATTGATATCATTGATCCAAAACAATTTCTTTTTACTAGAATCCATCTTTTGCGTTGCCACTGACTTGTACCAAGATGCAGGTTTTTCATCCTTAACTTTTTCATTCTTTCATATATATCTGATTCAGGCTGCAAGTTCATTGGCATGTGCAAGAAGAGGCTGGGTAAATGTGGGTGCTGATAAAATTGAATGTGAATCTTGTGGTGCAACTTTGAAATATGTCTTACCAGCTACTTCGGTTCCCTCTGAAGGTGAATAGCACTGTTACTTTATTACTGGGTTACTCAAGTATGTGAACATTGATTTGCTGGAGAACAAATTTCTAGCTTTTTAGTCAGCATCTTTTATATTAAAATTGCACCTTTAGTTCTCTTGGTTGCTTTGTTTATGCAAGAGGCATATCTATATCAAGTGGAAGTTCTCTCGAGATCTCCTCAGTCATTATTCTTTTGTGGTAGTTGATGCCGCTGGAGAGATATTTTCCAGAAGACTTGATGAAGAGCATAAAGCTAGCTGTCCATGGATAGGAAATTGCTGTTCCGAGAGTCTGGTGCAATTTCCACCCACTCCACCATCAGCACTTATAGCGGGCTATAGAGATAGATGTGATGGCCTGCTCCAATTTCCATGCCTTCCTGTTGTTGCAGCATCCGCTATTGAGCACATTCGAGTTTCGAGGGGCTCAGAAATTGGCCGCTTACTCCAGTCTCAGATCACAGGCGGTGAATCTGGCATTAAGTTCGAAATCCTGTTGGCAACTGATAGCTCGAGAGATGACATCTTCTTCCTATACTCTCGTGTAAAATATTTATGGCTCCCAAAATTCATTTTCCTGGTGTGAGATCTTATTTGATCTTATTCCTCTAAAGGAGATTTCTTAACTATTATAGGCTCAGAAGCTGATAAGCCTTTGTGGATGGGAACCCAGGTGGCTCCCAAATGTTCAAGATTGTGAAGAGCATTCTGTTCAGTCAGCTCGGAATGGGCATTCTGCTGGTCCGTCAAAACGTGGTCCTCCACGAGATCCTAGCCGTGGAAAAAAACCACTATCCTCTTCCACTAAGAAGGACTATGACAACAATGTCATCATGAAATCAAAGGCCATATCCAGATCCCCACTGTTGGACTGTAGCTTATGTGGTGCGACAGTCAGAATTTGGGATTTCCTCACTGTCTCACGGCCCTCTAGTTTTGCACCTTTGGACAACGATGTCCCTGAAACAGGAAAAAAATAGTTCAGACTCGAGGACTAAGTGCAGCGAGTGGTGTCAGTGGATGGGTTGCAGCAAACTATGCTGAAAAGGAGTGGGTGGAAGAACGTGAGGAAGATGCGACTGGTGAAGGAAAGTCCCTTTCAAATCTTGGGGTGGATTTGAATCTTACATTATCTGCTGGATTGTCCTCTTCACAGTTGCACATGAATGTCATTGCTGAAGAAGACCAAAATTTACGCCGTGGAAGAGATTTGATGATTGGTCAGCCTTCTAGCAGTGAGGTGGGTAATCGTGCAGCCTCTTACGAATCGCGTGGTCCCAGTTCTCGCAAAAGGAACTTAGATGAAGGCGGCAGCACAGTTGATAGGACACCATCAGTGGTTCAACAGGCAGACAGCGTTGAAGGAAGTGTGATTGACCGGGATGGTGATGAAGTTGACGGCGGTGGACAGTACTCTGCTGGTCCTTCGAAACGTGCTCGTGAGTTTGGTGTCAGCGAAGCCCATCACTCGCTGGTTGGGCGAGACCAATATGCTGCTGGTCCCAGCCATTCGTTTGCCTTTGATATGGGAAATGATACATACATGGATGAATTTGATCGGGGCCCAGAACAAGTAATTGGTCAAAATCCACCAACAATGGATTCGACTCGTGTTTCCTCTGTTATTGCGATCGACACAGTTCACAATGCAGGGGGCGATTCAATGGAAAGCGTTGAAAACTATCCCGGAGATCTTGAAGATATACACATGCCCTCCACATCAGGAGTCAAAAATTCAGATTTCAATGAGGCATCAGAGTTGAACTACAGTGCTCAAGCTCAGCAGAGTGCTTGCCCAGCTACTGTTAGGAGTACTGGAGAAATGGGTGTCAGTAGTACGAATGAAGAGGAAGTTGTAAATGCAGATACTAATACTGCACAAGGCAAAGATGCTGCCAGCTTTGGAATTAGTGGTGGAAGTATTGGGATGGGTGCTAGCCATGAGGCAGAGATTCATGGGCCTGATGCTTTTATTTGTAGAACGGGTAGCACTTTGGGTGGTGATGTAGAACTTGTAGCTGAAGTAACTGACAACCAAGGTCAGACCGGTGAATTTGCCCTAGATCCTGGTTTGACTGGTGACTTTGTCCCCGAAGAAATGGACCGAGAGGATAGGCAAGGTGACAATCAAGATCTGATATCTCGATCCATGGCTAGGGCAGATAGCAGCTTGAAGATTGTTGATTCAACAAAGGCAGAATCAGTAGAGAGTGGTGAAAAGACAAGTAACATGAGGGCTGTGACCCGCGAGAATAGTCCGCATCCTTCTCTTTCTTGCAATGCTGTTGTATTCTCTGGCTTTGATGCTTCCAAGGATGAAATAACTCAGGCTCCTAAGAATGTGAATGCGGATGACTATGGATATGCCGAATCGGGCTACAACGTTGCTACTGGGATAGGTAATGTTATTTTGTACAATATGCTCAACTTTACACCGCTGCTGCTCTGTGAAATCATGGTTAAATGAATCTGGATTGTTAATAATAAGCATTGTTGATATGAACAATATCACGTTTGGACAATGGTGAGTTGTGTTTTATGTGGATACACACTGTACTCAATTAGATATGTCTGCATCTTTGGTTATAAATCATACCACACATGCAGCCAATATCAGGAAATTTTAGAAAAGCCAACTCTAGATGCTAGTCTATTCCAAGTAACACCATTTGCATTTACAATGAAACCTTTGATAGATTGGATGCTTATGACTTGTTTATGATGATCAAAACCTGATGTTTAGGTCCTCCAAATGGTGGAAGCAACTACGATGAGGTGGCTGAATTCGATCCGATAAAGCACCACAATCCCTTTTGCTCGTGGGTGAACCCGAACGTGGCAGCTGCTGGCTGTAGTAGCAGTAGTGGCTCAAGTTCAAGTGCTGGCATTCTCGCGCTTTGTGGGTGGCAGCTGACTTTGGATGCTTTGGACACTCTTCAGACTTTAGGACACGTACCTGTCCAAACTGTAGAATCTGAATCCGCAGCCTCGATGTACAAGGTTTGTTTACACGCCTCTTTGTGTACTTTTATTGCACTTCCTGCTAATATGAAACGAATGCAACTTATTTTTCTCCAATTTTTTTAATCCACGACTTTATTTGTCGGAATTTGACATAGTTTTGTGTGATCTATTTAAAATTTGTTGGGACCTAATATGACGATTTTTGGGAAAACAGAAAATGTTGCATAACTTTTGCATGCAGGATGATCGTGTAGCTGCACCTGGAAAGAAACTATTATCCCACCATTCTTTCAGCAAAAGCCGTGGGAAGAATTGAAGCGTTGTATGCTTACAATATTATGCGGTAATCAGCGTCCTCCATTCTTTTCTCTATAAATGCCATTCGAGTCTGAAGTTCCCAATGAATCAAGCATCATAACGATATTCTTATGTATCTATTTTCTTATCCGTTTTAACACTTCAGCAAATTGATTCAAGCCTTCCTTTTCCTTGCAGTTGCTGCATCCTCGTGCTGGCATGGCGTCACAAACAACCCTATAGTTCCGCTAAGTTGCTTTCCCTTCAAACAAGAAACAGTTCCAATTGGTGTTTCTTTCTCTTTTTTTTTTCCAGAAATTATGGGTAAACACTGATTTATATTCAGATCACTTTAAACTCAGTATTGCATATTCTGAGATATATGCGGACGATTCATTCTTCTTGATGGTTATGTAGTCTTGAAGTATTCATGCTTTATTGCAAAGAAATGTACGTACTTTTGTAAAACCATTATACCATCAACGACTTGAAACGACGAACCTAGGTTTAAATATTTTCCATGAAGATTGACCGAGTTTTGACAATAACAATATTGGTGACAGATCTCTGAGATTAACACATAAGTAAGCGCAGGTAAGCTGCCTCTTGGACGATAAACAATCAAGAATGGAACCATGCGAATCAAGAACTTGAATCACAATCCACAATGTTCCATCATCTTGACTTGCTTCGAATATGTATATAAATATATAAATATAATATTATTCTTCATCTGGGCACTTGAGCTCTCTGAGGATCATGAGCACCCCAAGCACCAGGGGCAGCAGCGTACTGAGGGTAAGCTTCTGCACCAGCAATTGCCTGAAAAGATGTCAACAATAGGCATTTTTTAAGATTCACTCCAGATTTCAATGGATTTATAAGAAGCCATTGCATTACTATAATGAAAGGCATTGGCGTTATTATACAGATTATTTACTCAAAATTACAAAACACAAACTCACGGGGTACATGGGATTTGCAGGTGGCATGCCATAACCAGCGTGATAAGGATTCACAGCATATGCAGATGATTCGGGATTGGCATAGGCCGTGTTAAAATTTGCACCTGCATCACAATTTATGCTAACGATTACCGATTCTGTACATATTGACAGCAGAACATATAAAAACTGTAGCTTTTTGGATGTTAGCACATGAATTATTCCCAAGGTCTTTCAAAGACATATTAGTACCTGGATTTGCAGCTTGAGCTGCAGCATGTGCTCTTTTTTCTGCATTAGCTGCTAACTCAGCCCTAAGTTTCTCCATCTCCCGAGCCATCGTAACCAACTTATGCTCCATGGACTTACCATGTTCAAAGCTTTCGGCGAAACTCTTCTTCTCATGCTCTATAGCAGCCCTAAAGAAGTAAGAAACCATTCCACGCTAACTGCAGCACCTTTACACACATTAATTACATTGCACAACAACAACCCATTACCTGACTCGCTTCATCTCATCCTTCAGCTCAGTAATCTCCGACTTCATCGCTGGAACCTTCTGCAAATCGGATTTGACCCGACCCAAATCTTGAGTCATAATATGCAGCTGGGAGTTAAGGTCTTGCCTCTCAGCAGTCAACCCTTTAATATCCATGTTGACCTGCATCAGTTCAGACCTCATAGCATTCACAACGTGAAGCTCACTCTCCATTTTCAATGACTTCTCGTAAAGTTCCCTCATTTTAGATTCTTTCTCTGATAACTGCCCGCGGTTGTAATTTTCTGCTTGCTGAAGCTCATTTTGAGCGACCTCTAACTCTTGTCTCAGAGCCACGTGCGTAGCAGCCAATCGCTGGTTGTCGATCAATAGGGTTTGAATATCCTCGTTTTGGGCGGCCAAACGCTCCTCTATTACTGAAGGGTGAGGAGGGAGGTGTTGCCTGTGGACGGGCCCATCGTAACGCCCTTCCCTCGTTTCTTCGAGAAATGTGGGGTGCGATATGCTGCGACTGCGGCCCGCAGCATAGTCATAGGGCGGTTCACGGATTGGTGGCAGCGGCGGTGGGGGCCCACCACCGCGCGGAGCACCACCACCCATGGGAGGAACCGAAGGCCCTCGATTTCTACCAGACATTTCGTTTACTTGGTATATTTCGATTCCCTCTTCAAAAAGAGACTAAGACGAAAAAAAGGGAGTAAGCAATTATGCTCTGCTAGCTATCATCATCAAAATGCATGAATCCAAATACCGTGGCATATCAACTGAGCGCTATTTGCTCCCCCCAAATATTTATCGAGACCAAGCATATGCGTAGCAATTCAATCGAAATAGAGGGAGAAACGAATCCTAAGAGCCTACGCACCAAACTACGGTAGGTAATGGAGTTTCTTACCTGAGAACTGATTCGCTGATACTGAGCTGCGTCGAAGACCCGAAATCACACTCTTTCTCGGTGTGTTATTTCGAAAGCAATTGGATTTTGTTATTTGTGTGCTGAAAATATATAAATAACTGGATTTACTTAAATCAGTTACTCTAATATACTATCCCTTAATATAATTGAAGGTAATAATTCCTACGAAATTGGGCTTGGCTACTACCTAGGGAGATTGGATTTGTAGGCGGGCCGAACTCCGTGTACAATCTTGGCCCGCATTTTCTTCAACAAACAATAAAAACGAATTCGATAAAATTATCAAATATATAAATAAGAAAATATGATCCTAAATCGTTGGTGACTAATGTCAATCCTATTGCCCACGTACCTACCACTTATGTTAGTCGACTAAACCAAAAATGCCATCAATGAATCATTTTCACCTACCTTTTAAGTGTTTGGTGGCAAATGAAATGCATTGAACATTCAGATCTTGTAATATATATGTCACATGTTGTTTGCTAATTAAGTCTTTGTCATATGTTTACACATTTATTATTATTATTATTATTACAATTATTTAGATTATAAAAATTGAAGACTGCCATCAAATGTGATCATTCATAAATCATAAGTTATGTGATTTTCGAGTGGGAATGTTAGCTGGTAAATTACGACTCCACCTACCACTTTGTGTCTTGTGATATATATCTACCTCTCACCCCAACTAAATCGTATGATAAATAAATAAATAAATGTATGATATTTAATAATTATGAATTATGAAATGCGACGCGTTTGTGTGCGTGTTTATATATAGAGAAGAAACACAAGCACAAGCGTATGAGCTAACAGCTTACATTGATTTGGTGAGAGACGTTCCTCACTTCTCGCCATCAAAGTAATTTCTCGCTCTGCATTTACTAAAGCTGAAATTTGTTCTACCGTCAATCTCTCGCTCAGATCTGTCTACTCCTTTTTTTTGTCACAGGTGAGATCTTGTGTTGGATAGATTTTTATTAGTTTAGCTAAGTTTGTTGATTGAGGTTCGTCTTAGTTACTACAGATCTTCTGGACTTTGCGTTCTATTTCATTTGTTGCTTCATATTTCACGCTGATCTGCAACATGCATGCCTGCGTTTGCCTCGAGATTCGCGATGATATGGTTGATTTGATCTAGTGATATAGCTTTAGGATTTGCAGAAAAAAGGTTCGATTTGTTGGATCTGCCTCTGCGAGCCTTGAATGGTTTGGTCTTTGTTGGGATTTCGAGCTGATTTGGCTGTTGGTGATAAATGATTCTTATTAACCTTTTGTGATTCTTAAATTCGGCATGTGTAGCGTTTGATGAAATGTTTAGGAGGTCCATTTTCCTGTGTTGTGTTATTCTTCATTTCAAGCTCAATGTTATATCAGCTCCTTTGTCCGGATTTTCCAACTTCATCTCAAAAAAAGATATTTCTTTTGATTTTTGCAGAAAATATCTTGATACAATGGCGGGTTACACGCCCAAGAACATCCTCATAACAGGTGCCGCTGGTTTCATTGCCTCTCATGTTGCGAATAGGCTAACTAGACTTTACCCGGACTACAAAATTGTCGTTCTCGACAAGCTCGATTACTGCTCCAATCTTAAAAACCTTCTCCCTTCGAAACCTTCACCCAACTTCAAGTTCGTCAAGGGTGATATTGCCAGTGCTGACCTTGTACAGTACCTCCTCACCACCGAGAACATCGACACCATCATGCACTTTGCAGCCCAAACCCATGTCGACAACTCATTTGGCAACAGCTTTGAGTTCACCAAGAACAACATCTACGGTACCCATGTTCTTCTAGAAGCATGCAAAGTCACTGGGCAGATCAAAAGATTCATCCATGTGAGCACTGATGAGGTCTATGGAGAGACCGATGAGGATGCTGTGGTTGGCAACCACGAAGCCTCTCAATTGCTCCCCACAAACCCTTACTCTGCCACAAAGGCAGGTGCTGAAATGCTCGTCATGGCTTATGGACGCTCGTATGGTTTGCCTGTTATTACAACCCGAGGAAACAACGTCTACGGCCCCAATCAGTTCCCTGAGAAGCTAATCCCAAAGTTCATCCTCTTAGCCATGAATGGCAAACCTCTCCCGATCCACGGTGATGGTTCGAACGTGCGTAGCTACCTTTACTGCGAGGATGTTGCTGAGGCGTTCGAGTGCATCCTCCACAAGGGAGAAGTCGGCCACGTTTACAACATCGGGACTAAGAAGGAGAGGAGGGTCATCGACGTTGCGAAGGACATATGCAAGCTGTTCAACATCGACCCTGAGACAACCATCAAGTTTGTGGAGAACAGACCTTTCAACGATCAGAGATACTTCCTCGACGACCAGAAACTGAAGAACCTAGGATGGTTCGAAAGGACAGCTTGGGAAGAAGGCCTGAGGAAGACAATGGAGTGGTTTACGAGCAATCCCGACTGGTGGGGCGATGTGTCTGGCGCTCTTTTGCCTCATCCTAGGATGCTGATGATGCCCGGCGGGATAGAGAGGAACTTTGACGGAGCTGAGAAGTACGAATCGGGAAAATCTGAATTCAATGGACCATCAAACGGGTCCAAAATGGTGGTGCCTAATTCCAAAACTAACCCCACAACGCCATCTAAGCCTGCCTTGAAGTTCTTGATTTACGGTAGGACAGGTTGGATCGGTGGTTTGCTGGGCAAATTGTGCGAAAAACAGGGCATAGCATATGAGTACGGCAAAGGTCGCCTGGAGAACCGTTCGTCGATCGTGGCTGATATTGTCTCAGTGAAACCTACCCATGTTTTCAACGCCGCTGGTGTAACGGGTCGACCCAACGTCGACTGGTGTGAGACCCACAAGACCGAGACTATTCGGGCCAATGTCGCTGGCACGCTGACCTTAGCTGACGTGTGCAGAGAGCACGGGCTTCTCATGGTGAACTTTGCCACTGGCTGTATATTCGAATACGATGCTGCCCACCCCGAAGGTTCTGGGATTGGCTACAAGGAAGAAGACAAGCCCAATTTCATTGGATCTTTCTACTCCAAGACCAAGGCCATGGTAATAACGCTGACATTCTACTTCTCAAATTATCGTTTATTTCCTCCAAGATTTCGCATTTCATTAATGAAAGTTTGCATCTTGGGATTTGAAACAGGTCGAAGAGCTGCTGAGGGAGTACGACAACGTCTGCACGCTGAGGGTTAGAATGCCCATATCGTCCGACTTGAGCAATCCACGCAATTTCATCACGAAGATTTCCCGATACAATAAGGTGGTCAACATCCCCAACAGCATGACGATCTTAGACGAGCTCCTTCCAATCTCTATCGAGATGGCAAAGCGTAACCTTAGGGGAATATACAACTTCACAAATCCTGGAGTCGTCAGCCACAATGAGATCTTGGAGATGTACAAGAAGTACATCGATCCTCAGTTCAAGTACACCAACTTCACCCTCGAGGAACAGGCCAAGGTCATCGTCGCCCCGAGGAGCAACAATGAGATGGATGCATCTAAGCTGAAGAAAGAGTTCCCCGAGCTGTTGCCCATCAAGGAGTACGTCTTCGAGCCCAATAGGAAAACGCCCGTCGAATGAATACTTCGCCTTTGTATGGAGTGCTAAGACGCACGTTAATGTTGTCTGTTAGATCGATTTCTGTCTAGTTGGAGCTTCGTGTTGTTTGTTTGCCTTTTGATCCTTTTTTAAAGGGTTGTAAGCTACGTTTTTTTGAGTGTTATGGATTGGATACTCTATGCCTTCGTTTTCGTCGTCTCTGTTGCTCTTAATGCATCGTCTTCGACGAAAACATATCAGTAGCAGAAACTTCGACAAGTTAATATATTGAAGAATCTTCGTTTTAGTATGCTGCAAATATTACAATTTCTTCTTGCCGATAAATGAAGGAAATAACCTCGTCACGTTCCTAAACGCCTTGTCCCTTGATAACGCGCTTTTATCTATCGAGAGAAAAAAAAAAGAAAAACCTTCCTTTTTTGCTTCCTTATAAAATACTCGGGTAATAAAGTAAAGATCAAGAAATGATTATATAGAAACAGGGCTTTTTTTTTTGTTAAATAGTTACTTTTGTGTGAAATTAAAAAAAAAAGGATTCTAGTTTTTCTAATTAAAAAAAGGGATTGGGTGTTTCGAAAAAAATCGAAGTGTTTGATTATCATTTTGATCCGCTCGACTGAAATTTCATGTCGAAATGAGATTTTAATTTCGTGATTCTTAATGTATTAACCCCAAATCTGGACGAAGCTTCTTCACTATGCAGTAAACGCATCGTTAAACCTCACTCGCACTTTGCTATGCTATACCTCATTTTTATCACAAGGCGAAAAGTATGGGGATTCCTTAAACGGAGCTTTATTCATCGCGATTTATGAGCGTTGATGGTTGTTCTTGGGAGAAGATAGAAACCATTTGAAGGAGTAGTAGCGAAAAGGGGCCGGTAATTTTCGGAGGTGGGAGATGAAGATTCAGTGCGGTGTTTGTGAGGCGGCTGAGGCTACTATCCTCTGCTGCGCCGACGAGGCGAGCTTATGCTGGGCCTGCGATCAGAAAGTGCACTCGGCTAACAAGCTTGTGAGTAAGCACCATAGGGTTCAGCTTTCTACCTCTTCTTCTCAGATGCCCAAGTGCGATATCTGTCAGGTTAAATTCCTACTCTTTTAATTCCAAAACTTTCTTTGCGTGATCCACTTGTTTGTCTCTTTGTATTAGGTTCTCTTATCATTCTTTGATTTAAGTGTCGTACGTTGTCTTGAATTCAGTTTTCAGCTATGATATGTTTTCATGATCTATAAAGCCAGCCAACCTCCTAATCACCAGTGGCCCTGTAGTCTCGAATCGAAAAGTTCTAAATTAGATTGCAAAGTACTGCAGACTGGTTTATGTTTGTCTCTCTCAAACTGTCACGCATCTTTAGCCTTACATGTAAGGTTCTTCCAACTTACTTAAGACAACAGTTGATGTACTGTAATGATGCTACTGCTTGGTTCAGGAAACTGTTGGCTATTCTTTTGCCTCGAGGACCGATCTCTGCTATGCAGAAAATGTGATATCTCCATACACAAGGCCAACTCCTTGGTTTCAAAGCATCAGCGATTTTTACTAACTGGAGTTAGAGTCGGGCTCGAAGCCACTTCGCCTAGTCCTTCGTCATCTTCAGAGAGGACAGTTCCTGCCGAGAAAACAACCTCGGTTTTAGAACCTCATTCTGTTCAGAAGGGGACAACCTCAGTAGTATCAACAGCTGTTCAAGAAAGTACAAATGGTGTCCAAGCCAGTGACTCACAGTTGTCAAATCTACGTCATCAATTAGGTTCCTCCACGGACCCTACTTCACCATGGCAACTCGATCAGTATGTGGGATTTGGCGGCATCTCCGAGAATTACCCTTTCATGTACAATTCCTCATCCGAGGTATGATTCTCATTCACTGTTGTTGCCTTCATCCTTGGTGGAAGTTTGTGGAGATAGAGAAGTTTCTTTTTGCTTATATATTCAATACGTATGACCATGGATAACCCTTTGTTTTCTTCAATTAGGTTCATCATGGAAACAAGAATTATCCCGCAGTTGTCGAACCCATCAAAGGAAGCGAATGTGTAAGTCCAATGCCAGAGGCTTTCTGGGCAGTGCCACAAGTTCCTTCACTGCACACAGCATCTGAACACTATCTGCCCGAAGCTTACCACAATCCGTCTGAAACTGCTTTCTCTGTTCCCGACATTCGAAACCCGTGTTTCGACAGCGTCAATCTCCAGCACCAATCTTCTAATAATACAAGCTCCATGAAGCGAAGAAGACAGTACTAATTCGACAAGAAACACAAAGCATGCCCTTTCGTTGTGTCTTTGATTTGTGTGTTGTGTTTCAAGCTTTTTATAGGGTTTAAGTGAAGCAAGCCATGGCTGGCTTGGCACCTTTGCTCTATTCTCCCGCTTATTTGCCTTTTCAATGTTTGTTGCATGGATGTATGATCAAAATATCAGCTGTTTAATTACTAATCTAACTAAATGGTGTCCCCAAAGGTATCGTGTTCTTGAAATTATATGTATCCTAGCTAGCTGAAACCTCCATTGCAACAACTAAGAAGCACTGAACGTTATAAGTAATCCCTCATCTCTACACAATGAAAAGAAACAAGCTCACAACCCATATAGTACAAGAGATTATCTCTTACACAGAAGCTGAACAAGGACGGTGACTCGAGCAATCTTACATTAAGGGATGATAACTCTGTAATATATACAGTTGTTGACTGCACATGAAGTCGAGCATAGGGCGGGAGTTAAAACTCGATCCCACTGTTCAACTGCACCGAGAAAGAAGGCGTCCCGAGATTTCCAAGAGGAGTTTCGACCTTTGCAACGACGCCAGCGCTCCCAACATTTCCATTCCACTTTGATCTGCCGACCTATATTGTTGTATAGTAATTTAGAGCCAAGATATAATTAGAGCAAACTTCTATGATGGAAACTTAACTATGATAATTTTTGAGTAACTTACAGATACTGATGCAAAAGCAGAAGGACGAGTCCCAAGTGCACATCCACAGATAAGATTCAGTTCCTCTTTCACGGAATGGGTGAGTTCCATCTCAAACCGGGACAGCTTCCGCCGAATGTAGGGCATAAACTATATATCACATGAGTATGATTTCTTGAGCAGCAGATGAGAAGATGTAGGAAAGCTACGGAAAATTTATATGAGCGTATTTTTAGTAAATAATCATATGGTTGTTCGTACCTCAATTGGATGGTTGGCCTCACCATGAGGCCAGATCTCTTCCAAGCCAATGCCTGCTCCACACCCAATGCAAATGACTTGTCGGGCCATTGCAGTGTTGGAGTAATGCGTGTTCCCCATTTATTCTTCAAATGTTTTAAACATGATTTCAGCGATTGAGAAGCAAAAGGTAGGAACATATCTAGAAGAATATTTTAGACAAAAAAAAAGTAGAGACTAAAGCAACTGGTAGGTGATTGGGATAAACCTTGCAAGAGAAACTAAATTTCATCTCCCCAGGATATTGGCCATGTGCTTGTAGTAGACCTCCACAAACGGGGAGGAAGGCATTGGTGGAGAAACCCTCTCCTGATACATAGGTGACTTGACCGTTTGGAAACTGCACGTCCATGAATGACTAAAAATACACAAAGGAAAATAGATTAGGAGCAGCCCAGCTGAAAAACTATACTAGATGCTATTGACTTATGATATGAGAAAAGCAATTAGTATCGAGTAAGGATTGATTGATCACAAAGTATCCCCATCAGTTATTAAATTTGAACTCAGTACACGCTGAACAATACTACTCCGGCAAAGAAAGGGACAAATCGGGAAAGAAATTAGATGCGCTCAACTATATGCCATGTTCTAATTAGTATCATAAGGTACCAGCAACATTCAGACTGAAATGAAAGAGTGTGGAGATAAGAAGTTACTTACACAACCCAAAGGGTTTAGGCAGATCATTGACATCAAAAGCCATCGCCTATGTTTTGACCAAAAAGCTGGGCAAAGGGAATGCAGTCCATTCTGCGAAAAAGTAAGGAGCGACTGTCAGCATTACATTTAGAGGACAAAATTGACAGTAAATAGGTATCCAGATACCATGACTAAAGTACACTACAGCATATTATACACTCAGCAAATATATTGACAAGGTTGTCAGTAGGCAGACCTTCCTATCATAGCCGTACCAAAGCAGGTGCTGCTTTGACAAATGGACTGGCAAAAGGAGTGTGGAATCACGAATAAAGAGTACAGGCCCCAGTTGGAAAAGAAACATGGACGAACTTCCATTTCCAGAAGTTGAACTTCCTTGGGATGCTTCCACTCTCCATAAATCACCCTTAGCGACCAGAGAATTTTCGATGTTTCTAGTTCTGCTGTCGTAAGTTGACGTCATATTGAAAGTACCCTGCACGAGGAAAAAGATAGAACTGTATCGAAAAAAAGTCGGATGAAATGAAATTAGTAGGTTGAAATGGAAATAGTCCGTTGCATAAGAATGCGTTCACCTGCGATCGACCAAATTGTTTCAAAGCCTTGGCCTTAACACCAGCGGTCTCATCTTCAGAGGAGCCCTCCATACTACAACCACTAGTATCACTCCACCCATAACCCTTATACAGCTCAGCCAGAGAACCCAAATCATCTTGCACTCCCATGTTACCAGTTCTGTGCCCGACACTATCTGCACTCATCGACAAAGTCAACGGCTTCTGATGAAGAAACGGCACCGGCAAATGCCTGAAGACCTGCTTAGCCATACCATCCAAAAAAGCCCCAATGTCCCCCCCAACCTGCCCTACCCAAGTGCCAATATCGAGCAAAGCACCCACACCATTAATACCAGAGTTATCAAGGCCAATCCCAAAGTCGTTTTCCACGAAACTGTGATACGGAAACTTGAATTCGAACAGCTTTGGCGTGGGAGGACTTGGCCAATGGATCGATGGCGGAGTTATATGAGAATGAATCAGACCAGTGAAACCCTGCGCCAACTTATCAGCTAAATCATGGCCGTGCCTCTGCACCTCCTCCCACGCATCAAACGGCCTCTCTATAGACACCATCCCAACAACAAAATTACAATTTTCTGAAAAAAACACTCTTACCCAAAGTACATCCAATATCACGACCCTCAATAGGGTTTGTTTACGACCAAATCCACTTCAAATCGGCACGAAAACGGTCGCAGTATCTGCTAACGCCAGAAGAAGAAAATCGGCGTTGCCAGGCTGAGCTCCAAGCTAGGAGATAAGATGTGTGGAAGAACTTTTTTTCCAATCCCAAAATTTAAGCTACTGTTTGATCTGATCTTTTCAGTATGTGAAAGTGATCGATGCGATGGATTTGGAACGAGTCTTCCTCCCAAGGGCTAAGCTCAATTCAGTTGACGCCACGTCGACATAATCCTTTTGGACTTGTATATAACCAGACAAAAACTACTAATCTCTCAAAGTTGCTAACGCGATTTGTATTGTAAATAACCGCGACCATAATTATCACTAATATTCCTTGCACATCTAACGTGTTCTAACGTGTGTGCTATAGTATATAGATAAAATTTGATATTATTTAATTGATAATTATCATTTATATTTTATTATGTATATATATATATAATATAAATTACAAGATTAAAGATTAATAGTTTTTTTACTAAATATAGTAATTAACCAAAGGTAAATCTATAAAAAATACCTTATTGGATAAAAATTTACAAGTCAGTACCCATGTCAGAAATTTTTTTACATAAGTACCCGTTCGACTGTGCTACATTTTCTCGATATTGACGTACCTTTGTATATGTGTATTGCGTACCACGTTACGCATCTATATGATACCTATATACGTTCCATACGGTACCTTGCGGCAAGCTATATAGTGGTACCATTTTCTAGCTGTATTACGTACCACAATTCGTTTCTCTATGGTACTTAAAGGTGTGATATGATGTACCTTGCGGCGGGCAGGTACCAATGTGCAAAAAATTAGACAGGTACCTGCATATAAAACAATACTGACATTGTACTGACTTGCTAATTTTTTATTAGCTATTTTTATGTAATCACCCTAACCAAAATAGAGTTAGCGGGGGATTTTTTTACTTTATTATTTATTTTTTAAAAAAATGACAGATCAAATTGGGACCAAATTGAAAGTTTATACACACCGCTCGTGCTTAATAAAATAGTATAGATAAAAGAATATAGATATTTAATAATATAGCCTTTTTGATGACTATACTATATATAAGTACATATATGAAGGTCGACTTTTCTCTTTTAATTAGCTCACGCACTTCCGAGTTCTGACCATTATCGGTGGGAAAACTTGCTATCTCTCTATCGCGTTTGTTAGTCTTCGTGCGATTTTATTTCTTTTCAATTTTGGAACAAATATATTTCATGATCCATCGTAACAACTTTTTCCTTGTTTCTTTCTCCTCTGCAGATTATATATATTGTTACGAGATTTTGAAGATTTAACCATCTTCAAGCTTGAAGCTTCTGCGGCTTTTCTTACAAGGTACTTGTTTTCTTTTCTCTTGAATTTAATATACTCCACCATGTATTGCACTTCATTTGATTACATGGAAGCCATCTTCCGATTAAAGCGTAAAATTCTTGTTCGTAATAATTCTTTTTATCCTATATTGTTTTCTGGCCTCACACGTGAGCCGTACCGTCGTGAAATAATGGTCGGTAAATATAATATTCAACTTGGAGTAAATCGTGTGTGGGTTCACTTCCTTATAGTCGTTGATGTCTTTGTAAATTTGCAGTGCAATCTGATTGGGAGATGTTAGCTTGGTGCCCCAAGAAGGATTCGTTGCATTAATGACCATAATTTTATGAAACATGTATGAGTTCTTTTGAAAATTAATACATCAATTAATAAATCTCTAAAAAAATATTAATGTCTTTGAGGATGTTGTACATGCACAATGATGTTGATATATGACGCGGTTTGTTGACTTGGCTTATTTGAAAGTTACATTGGAATTTCATTATGAAATGCATTTTTCTTGCTTATGTTATAAAACTTCAATATAAAATATGTCCAAAGTGGGTAGGTGATGGCGGCCTTTCTCACCAATACAAGTCTTTTCTTTTTTTCCAATTCACCAATACAAGTCAAATGCTTCCAAAAAGACAAATTATGTCCCAATTCTTTTTGGACATTTGGGGGTGGCACGCAATTAAGAAACTGAATATTTTTATAGTGTGTTGGAAAGGTAAAAAAGTGTATATTTTGGCACGTCTTTTAAGAATATTTAATATTGTTATATTGATTGTTTGTGATATATTTTTTGCTAAATAAGGAAATGTACAAAAGTAGTGGGACGCCCTATTTATTAAAATGTACAAAAACTTTTGGGAGTGACTACGTCTTTTCATCCATCCCCAAATTCACGTAGTAAAATTCTCTTTTCGTTGTGTGTGTGTGTTTTTTTTTTCGTTGAGCTTAAAAAAAGAAAGCTAATTTCCCACAAGTGGCGTCCTCGATCTTAGAGATAAAGCACGACCCTTGATGCAAAACATTATGATTGTAGCATAGTTATGCTCTCATCATTGCAGCATTTCATATCATTTCCTTACAACATCTCATCATAATTTTTTTTTTCTCGCGTTCCTCGATTCAGATGGATTCGAAGAACAAGCGTTCATCGCTAGTTCATGCTCCAAGCAAGAGCATATTAGCTCAATCGATCGCTAAGGTTCTTCACATCAAAGCTCTTACAGAAAAATCTTCAGACAGCGACGCGATGATCAAATCCCAGAAAACGAAGAAGAAAGAACATCCCAACTCAGACGACGAAGACCTGAAAAAGGCCGTCGAAGAAGCTTTCATGGCGAAGCTCTTCGCTTCGATTTCTTCAATCAAAGCCGCCTACGCAGAGCTACAAACCGCCCAATCTCCCTACGACGCCGACGCCATTCACTCCGCCGACCGTACGGTAATCTCCGAACTTAAAAACTTGTCCGAACTGAAGCAATCTTACCTCAAAAATCAGCTGTACGAAAAATCGCCGGAAAAGACTCTGCTTTTGACAGAAGCCCAGGAACAGAGCAGCCTACTCAAAACCTACGAAATCACAGCCAAGAAGCTCGATTCTCAGCTAAAGCTCAAAGACTCAGAAATCACCTTCCTCAGAGAGAAGCTCGCCGAGGCCGCCGACGATCTAAAGCCAACCCATTTCATCGCACTCCCAAAAGACATCTCCTTGTCCGATTTAAGACCGACCCATTTCATCTCATTCGTCAACCATACTGCAAAATCCATACAAACATTCGTTCGCTCAATCGTCGACGAAATGGAATCTTCGAACTGGGATTTAACTTCCGCCGCAAACGCAATCCAGCCCGGGATTAATTTCTGGGAATCGAGCCATAAAGTCTTCGCCTTTCAATCGTTCGTCTGCAGAGAAATGTTCGACGGCTTCAACCGCCCTTCCTTCTCCGTAAAAACAGAGAAGAAAAAACGCCCAATAAGCCCTCAAACGTTCTTCGACAGATTCTCGGAGCTAAAGTCCCTAAGATCCTCGGACTACTTAGCGTGGAAGCCCAAATCGAAGTTCGCATCTTTCTGTCGGGGAAAGTACTTGAAGCTCATCCATCCTTCCATGGAATCGTCTCTGTTCGGCGATCTCAATATGAGGAACCTAATAAAGGCCGGCGTATTCCCTGAGACGGGCTTTTTCATTGCGTTCGCTGAGATGGCGAGAAGTGTGTGGTTATTACATTGCTTGGCATTTTCGTTCGATTTCGAGGTTGAGGAATTTGAGGTTGCGAAGGGTGTTCGATTTTCGGAAGTGTTCATGGAGAGTTTGAACGACGAGGTTTTCGGTTTGAGTAGCGATCCTCGGGTCGGTTTCCCGGTTTTCCCGGGTTTAAAGTCGGGAAAACTTTGGTTCAATGTCGAGTGTATTTGTGCTAATAATTTTTTTTATATATTTCTGTAAATATGATAAAAAAATATCAGACTATTATTGAGGGATTATTTGTTCTTGTTGGAATATACAATTGATTTTAAGATGGAATCGTGAGGACTACCATTGAAATGTACATGATTGCGCGGCGACGGATGAGACAAAAGTAACGAGTTCAAAGAAATGTAAGATGACACGATATTCCGTAAAAGGCATTCAATAATAGTAAGGTTTGTTGCTTTAATTTAGTAATAGAAAGTTATTATTGATAATCATACCTACTAATAATAAAACGTAATTGCTTTACTTTTAAATCTTCGTGTGTGCATTCTGACTGTGTAAACTGTGTGCGTGTTTTTTGTTTTCTTACAATAGGGCTAGGTTGATTTATTCTAATCCCTACGGTGGTTGTGGATTAAGTTATAGTTAATAATACTGAATTGCTATTCACCGCCCCCTTTTTCCTAGTCACCGCCCCTTAAAGGGCTGAAAAAAGACGATTTTGCCCTTTTGAATTTAAATTTCTATTTAAAGTCCTTTTCCAAACCACAATTTTCATATAGCAATTAAACATTCAAATGAGACTCAAACAAAACAACAAAAAACGTTCAAATCGCAATGAATCGTCTATTTGGGAAGTGGAAAAGTCAAAAGAAAGCGTCTATTGGAGCGGATGGTAATCAAATTCTCGTAAATTTCGTGTTTATAGACGTGAATTCTCGAAAAAAAAACGGTCGGATTCGAGCGAAAATTTCGCCCGACCGAAACATAATTTCGGTCAACACAAGGGGTGACCGAACAACAAGTCGGTCAACCCTTGTGATGACCGAAAATCAGTTTCGGTCGCCCAAGAGGGTGACCGAAACCATAGATCGGCCGCGACTGTAGTAGCCGAAATTTGGATTCGGCTACGACTGTCGCGGCCGAAATCCGGCTTCGGCTACGACAGAGGTGACCGAAATCTCATTTCGGTCGCCTCTTAGGTTGACCGAAATTTGATTTCGGTCGCCTCTTAGGTTGACCGAAATTTGATTTCGGTTATTAATTTTTTTTTTTTTTGTCAGACTTGGAGAGTGTCCCGGAGGATTCCACGGGCGACGGGATAAACTACAGTCGGCATTTTCGCGAAGGAGGACGATTTTCAACCGACGTGGAAGCCATTAACTGGGCGAAAGGCGTCGCTATTGGTCTTGGTTTCGAGGTGATAATTTCGTCGCACAAGAAATTAGGAACAAAAAAATTGATTAGATGTTCTCGCGGAGAACGTTATAGAGGCAAGGAGGATGAATTGGAGAGGCTGTCGAAGTCTAACAAGTGCAGTGTCCGTTTGTCGTCATAGCCCAGCAAGATCCAGCTACTAAGGAATGGTTCATTCGTACGGGCCCACCTGAAAAATCCACGCACAATCATCCTCTGATACATTATCCCGAGGGACACCGCCAGACGGTGGGTTAAGCAGCCAGGCAAAGAAGGTCGTAGAGGAAATGAGTGCTGCGCAAGCGAAACCATCACATATCCTCTCAGCGATGAGGGCTCGACACAGCGTAGATAACGCGACGATCCGACATATTTATAATTACAGAGATCGTTTGAAGAAGCAATATTCTGAGGGTCGAGACGTGGTGAGCCAGTTGATGCACCAGGCGACAGAGTCCGGATATTTTGTTGAATATAGAAGAGACGAGGAGACTAATATGCTGACACATGTCTTTCTCGCACACCCGGAGTCACTCGCACTGCTGAGGACGTATCCTTATTTTATTGGGATTGACTCGACGTACAAGACCAATAGATATAAGATGCCTCTTGTTGAGATTATAGGGATGACTCCCTGTAATCACAACTTTCTGTGTGGGTTTGCCGTCATGGTGGACGAGACCGAGATCAGTTACCGGTGGATGTTGCAGTCTATCAGGGATATTCTAGGGCCAGCTGTCCACCCGTCGGCGATTGTCACTGATCGTGAGTTGGGCCTTGTTCGACCGGTACATATGGTATTTCCCCATTCTCACCATCTGCTGTGCACGTGGCATATTTATAAAGATGTGGAGAACAAAGTTTATAGGTTGGGGGGGAATAGCAAAAAGACCGCAGCTCACTTCACGCACAAGTCCTGGAAAGCAGTCGTGGAAGCTCCGACGGTTGACGAATATGAGAATGCAGTGAATGACATGCGTCTGCGCTGGCTACAAGACTCAGAAATCGTTACTTATGTTGAGCAGACGTGGTTGGTGCATAAGGAGAAGTTCGCCAGAGCTTGGACGAACCATGTGCTTCATTTCGGGAACACCACTACATGTCGTGTGGAGAGTGCTCATAGCGACTGAAAGGATGGCTGAACTCGGCCACTGGGTCGCTTGACACCGTATGGGTGAAGGTGAACGAGCAGATTCAGAACCAGTTGATTCGCATCAGAAAGGTAAATTAATTATTATTACGTCTCTCTTATCCTTATCGAATAATATTTAATCTTGACATGCAGACACTTGAGGAGTCCCAGTCAAAACGACCTATTCCGATGTCAGGATTTCCATTCCTAACATTGTTATACAGAGTTTCACACCATGCAATAAAATTATGGAAAATGAGCTGCGGCGGGCCAAAGAGTTGTCGGATGAGGTTTACTCCAGGTGCGGATGTGTAGTACGACGTACGCACCAACTACCATGTGCCTGCGAGCTTCAGCAATGCGTGGACAACAACTACCCAGTATCAGTAGAATGCTTGCACGACTTCTGGAGGACACTCACAATCGGCGAGGGAGTAGTGCCCGATATTCTGATCAAGAGCGCTTAGCCGATCTTGTGCGTGAGGCAGAAGGTCGCGATCCGCCGTTATGCGTGGCCTCCACGAGAGTAGTTCACGAACATCTCTATCCCGAGGATCAAGAGTGGACCGCGCCTGCTGTTAAGACATCTGTAAAAGGTAGGCCAAAGAAAAGAGACTCGACGAAACGTGATCGGAGTGCTTGGGAGTACGCAATCCCAAAGGGGGGACGCAGCGGGAGGGCGCAGCAGTACCAGTCGTAGCAGCCATGGTCGTAGCAGTCATGGCCGTACCTCATCATCATCTGCGAAGCGATCTCGTAGTTCTACTGGCGAGACAGGTACTTCTGTTTTTTCACTCATAAAAATAGTTTATGGATGCATCTCTAATCCGGTATAATTTTTTATACAGTTGAATCCAACTTCTTCCACGGCCGCTTGCAGTACCACGTAACATCAGTCATCCATCCGTATATAGTTAGTGTTAATGATGTCGTGGCTGACGGAAACTGCGGATTTCGCGCTATCGCTTCCCATATTTACAATGACGAAGAAGAATGGGTCACCGTAAGGAATAACGTCGCGAACGAAACGAAATCGAGGCCCATTGGGATCTTTACTCGCCATTGTACTACGGTGATTCATTGGAAATGCAGTTGCGTCGTATACGCTGGGAAGGGGGACCTTGCTTGGAAAACCACTGGATGTTGACACCGTGCGATCTGTGGGCTGTGGCCACTATTTGGAACGCTGTAGTTACACTATACGGGTACGGCAATGGATCGACCATCAACTTGAATTCTATCACGATACTGCCTCTGCGTGCCGCTTCGACTGCCAATGGACCGAACCGAACTATCGTAATAGCGCACCTTGGAGACGAGTACCGGCATTATATTAGATTGAATTTATGTCCAGACTTTCCAATGCCCGTATTGCATCCGTATTGGAATATCCATCGTGATCGTCGCCTTGCTGGGTGGGAACTTAGATATCAGAACAGATTCGAACATTGGGTGCAGTTAATGCGAATGAATGGTCTATTATAATTCATGTTGTATTATTTTGTATTATATATTTTATTAATGAATAATAACATTAAGTATTTTATATATTATTATTTTATATTATTAGTATTATTTTGCGTCTTATTTTTAGTATTTTTTATATATTATTATTTTATATTATTAGTATTATTTTATTCTTATTATTATATTTTTTATATGTTATTTTATATATTATTATCTTATATTATTAGTATTATTTTATTCTTATTTTTAGTATTTTTTATATATATTATTTATATTATTAGTACTATTTTATTCTTAATATTATTTTTTATATGTTATTTTATATATTATTATTTATATTTTATTCTTATTTTTTGTATTTTTTATATATTATATTTATATTATTAGTACTATTTTATTCTTATTATAATTATTTTTATATGTTATTTTATACAATTATTTTATATTATTAGTAATTTTTATTCTTATTTTTAGTATTTTTTATATATTATATTTATATTATTGGTATTATTTTGTTCTAATTTTCATATGTTTTTTATATACAATTATTTTATATTATTAGTATTATTTATTCTTATTATTATTATTTTATATGTTATTATTTTATACTATTATAATTTTTTATTATATTATTTGTTCGTAATTTTAGTATTTTTTATATTTAATTATTTTTATATGTTATTATTTTATACTATTACATTATTTTATTAATATAAATAAAAATAGTACGTGTTCAGTACACACACTAAGGACAACGACAAATAAAAGCAGATCATGGAGCATTGCGCCAGCGGTCGTTCATTTCGTCCAGCTGTCTCTGTAGCGCTCCGTCTGCTCCTCGTCGTGGAGCTGCAGCGTAGATAGCATCTCGGTGCTCAATGCATACATCGAGCTGTACCACTTTACACAGAATTGATAAATATAAAAATGATTATACATACAAAGACTGAATCACTTAATATTACGTACGTAGTCTGAGTGGCTGCGCGGGGGTATGCCGCCCGAAGAGGATCCCGACTCCGACGATAACAGACGAGGATGAGAATGTCGCTCATACCAGTCCATGTACCCTTGGACGGCCTCGCCAAGGTAATCTGCAGTCGCCCGGCTGATGTACGATAGATTGAGAATGTACGCGTACGGGAACTGACGCCAAGCAAATTCTGCTGCGTCGCCAGAATGGTGCACCTTATACCATTTCGGGTCTGCTGGCATGTACGCCTTCTGTGGCGGACTCATCGGCGGCGGGATGTGCTGCACGAAACCAACTGGCGCAACACTCTCGAGGGCACATAGGGCTCAACAATGTCGCGATATCGTACCCAGCCTACGAAAATAGTCCTCATGTGGTGCGCCGCTGGATCGGGGCCGTAGGGCAACCAAGCAACCTGATACAGTTTGCAAATTTGTATATAATCGTCGTGAATATAGAATATAATCACTTAATATACCTCGCTCGCAGTCATCATGTCTAGCTGACGGCGGATCTCAATCATCCGGTGGCCGTCCGCTCGTACTGAGACACGGACCACATGCGTGATCGTGCGTCGCAGGCCTCCACATGATGGGGTAGACGGTGTGGGCGAAAGCACGGGAAGTACTCGTAGATCCACGCCTGTAATAACGACAGGCACCCAGCTAAACCCCTTGAATCCGCTCGGCTTGCGAGGCCAAGCTGGCGATAGAGGTAAGCAAGAGCGGCCGACCCCCACGAGTGGCCGCTGGCAACTGGCAGCGATCGATAGAACTCGTGCATGATGTCGGGCTTCACCCGGTTCCCGCTCTTGTCGACGAACAGCGTCGATCCCAGTAGAATCCACAGCCAGGCGATTGCCTGGAACCCCGCCGGCCTATTTCCAGACCGCATCCTCTGCATCACGTCTTTCGTCGCGACCGCACCGCCTCTCCATAATCCCCGCAGCGCGTCTGCGTTAACCCCATGATCTCCCTCGCCGCGATCTGCTGGTCGCCGCTGTCCGGGGTGCCGATACCGTCCTCCCCTCGATCGGGATACGCAGGATCTGCTCGACGTCGTGGAGCATGATCGTCATCTCACCCCACGGCATGTGGAAGGTGTTCGTGTCAGGGTGCCAGCGCTCCACAAAAGCGCTCAGAAGAGGCTGGTCCAAGTGACCCAGCATGGCATCTGTGAGGTGGCTAAGCCCCGTGCCATCGATCTCGCTCTGCGTCTGCGGCGGGAACTGGCAGTACCACTGCTTAAGCGACCGAAGCACTGACGCACGCTGCTCGCACTTCAGCAGGGGTCGATCCTCCTCACCCATCCAGATGCGAGGCGCGATGTGCCCCAAGTAACTAGGATCACCTCGCCGTCTTCTGGACCACCTGGCTGTGGCCCCTGCACCCTCCACGAATCGTCATCTACGACCCTGGAGCGCTTGCTCCCTATTTATTTTTAAGAATTTCCCAAAAATAAATATTATTTATTTTACGTATATTAAACCACTACATCGCAATACAGTTTATCAAGGAGAATGAAATTACCTGCGGAGACCGGATCGCATCGTCGTCGGATGACTCAAACGACGCCGCATCGTAGGGCACCTCCTCATCCGCAGGCGCCTCCTCATCCGCATGCGGATCGTATTCCGCATATACGGAATGAGAATCAAGAGCTCGCTGCCGCCTCTCCTCGTCCCGTTGCCTACGAACGGATGCATCAACGCCGCGCGCTCTCGTATGCGCTCTCCAGATCCCTCCTCCGCCTCCGGGGCCGGTCTGCTGCTCCCTCCAAGTAGGGACTTCCCACCCTTGGCCTGCAATTACATATTTATTAAAAAAAAAAAAAAATATGACCGAAAAAAAATTTCGGCCAAACAGTGGAATGACCGAAATCAAGTTTCGGTCGGCGAGGAACCGACCGAAACTTGATTCGGTCGAGCCAGATCCGACCGAAACATGATTTCGGTCGGAACCCCGGCGACCGACGAGTGATTTCGGTCGTTCAATACACGACCGAAATCATATTTCGGTCGAGCCTGTTGCGACCGAAATCTGATTTCGGTCGTGTCTTGAACGACCGAAATCACGTTTTGGTCGCGACTAGGCCGACCGAAATTTCGGTTTGGTCGTGCCGTTTTCGCCCTATTTCGCATCCGATCGCCCGTTTTCAGCCTAATTCGATCCGTTTTCGACAATCTATCTAAATACGAATGAACTTACGACAGTTTTCTTACCAATCGTGACAGGACCCCCTTTCCCTTTCCCTTTCCGTGTCCTCGCTCCATTACGATTGGCAAAGTTCTCTGTTTTTGTTTAATTGGTTGTGTGATTTGAAAAGTGTTGCGTCCTGTAGGAATTAAAGAAAATTCTTACTTTTTATTATATTTTACCTTTTTAAATTAATTAAATAACATAAGGGCAATAAAAACGTCTTTTTTCAGCCCTTTAGGGTTGCGGTAACTAGGAAAAAAGGGGGC
>JAPQWV010004616.1:0-28098 GCA_027422505.1 Craterostigma plantagineum
TGGAAAACTACATCTTCAATGAAGGATGGGATAAAAGCCTATGGATCGGCATGGCTAGAGGGTTTATGGAGAATACCAGACACTTCTTGATGAAGGCAAACGTCAGCCTGGCCCTAATCGATGACGACGAACTCGAGGAAGGTGAAGACTACGAAGCAACTTCCCAAACTTCCCGAGCTACTCCGACCTCGACATCGTCATCGATGTGGAATGTCCACCATGAAGACGAAGGCACAGACAAAGAAGTGGTGGAACTGCCATGGGAGAACGTCAGAGTAAATGCCCCATATCAAGAAGAGATTCGAAGGAGAATCTGGAGAAAGGAGGATAGAATCAAGAAACTCGACGAGCTTGAACTAAGAGGGCTGAGCCACCTCTCGAGACCTAAAGCGATCCAGTATCTACTGTCGCTTCGTCGAATCTTGATGTTCAGAGGACAAAGGGGCGACGTAGACACTCTGAGAAGGGAAGAGGCAAAGAAGCCCAGAGTTAGGGAAATTCTGGGAGTTCGTAAAGTGAGGTTTGCTGATATGGATATGCCTATTTACATGGTACGGCGAGAGAATGAAGACTACACAGAATTGAATGAAGCCGACCTCGCCTACATCGAGGAGAAGATGTTGAGCAGATTGCAAGGGACTTCAGAACGCTTGGAGCTCTCAAGATGCCAGAACTCATACTTGGCTACTACGCACTGAAGAGATTCATTCTACGCCAAGTCAAGTTCAACGCAACACATGATCTCCTGATGGGGTTGAGAGTAACCTGAAGAAGGTGAATCTGACGAAGCCATCCTTTGAGGTCCCAGATCCATATGGTGAAGGGCACATCTTTAATGAAAACGATGATCCATCAATCGTCTATCTCAACTTCAAAGGAGAAAAGAGGATGATGAAGACATCAGAGCAGAGATTCACAAGTTCAGCGACGGAACCTTGCTCATCGTAAGGAACAAGCTCAGAAGGATACTCGAGCAGCTAAAGGAAGAAGAATATGAAGTTCAAGAACGAAAGGCTGATCGAGACCATCTCTGCGAAGATTTCTTTTCGAAGAAGGTTACGTTCGTTCGAGCACTTCTTAGGGCTCAGAAAATCTCCCTACCATGTACGGAAACCCAGATGAAGACAACTTCAAGGACGCCAAAGCGGAAAGGATGCTAAGGGGGATTGTTAGGAATATATTTAGTAGCATCCTTTATTTTATGTAAACTTGGGTTAGCATATCTAATTAGAAGGTTGTAGTAGTTTGGGGTGACTTATGATATTAAGTCATAGTTTTGTATTGGGCTTTAATATACCAAATAGTTGTGGTATATAAAGCCATTTACCCTAATTAGGGTTTTATCAAAAGAATTAAAAAGGTAAGCCACCTTGTACTTTTCCTTAGAAAAACACACACTAACACGCACTCAAGGTGTTCTTCACGTTCTACACATTCAAACCTTTCTTTTTATTCTTGTTTGGTAATAAAAGGGCCAACACCCGTCATGTGTGTGGAGCAACCGGAATCGAGCTACCACACATGATGGATATACAAAACCATATTGGAGAGCTTTAGGTACCCACTTATAAATGGGTCCTCTCAGATTAGCAGATTTAGTTTTCGGTATAGAT
Organism: Craterostigma plantagineum; assembly: GCA_027422505.1. NCBI lineage: Eukaryota > Viridiplantae > Streptophyta > Magnoliopsida > Lamiales > Linderniaceae > Craterostigma > Craterostigma plantagineum. Next base: position 1,614 of record JAPQWV010004616.1, read on the forward strand.
ATAGTTCCTAAATTATCACTAATTGGAGCTTTAGCAACCCAACCATCTTTGAAGAAGTGGATTTGGGTTTGCCCTTTGTAGAATATTTGGCCTTTTGGGCTTTCGTCTTCCTAGGCAGAGAGCTAGGAACCCATTTGGGTTGAACCTGGCAGGGAAGAGTAATTTCAGCGCGGGCAAATGCTTTTGTAGGCTTGATAAGGAAAAGATCTTTTCATTTGATAGTCTCCTAAGGTGTTTGTGGGATTGGACCTTTATAGGATACCTTAGGTGAGAACATGCGTGAATAACACTATATGCCTTCTTCATGGTTGGATCTTGTTTCCTACGAGTCTTCCTATCGACATTGTTTTAGAATGAGTGTTTTTTATGTTTGAAGAAGAGCCTATTTTCTAAATGTAGTTGGCTCTAAGGAGCATGAGGACACATTAATTTGAAGCGAATAAATGGCTCTTTATTTCTACGAGTGTCTTTTCTTATTACGAAGAGGAGATACATTTGAAATTTTCACATCTAGAGGCTCCTTCTTAATTTCTAAACTAGACACTCTTGCCTTCGATTTCTCTATCTCAGGTACTACGCTCCATATAGACGTAGTAAACAAAGGGTTAGAGTTACTACTTTTCACAGTTTTATTTTTAGATTTCTGAGCTTTCGAAGGCAATTTTTCTTTCTTCACGCTTTTTGTAATGATAGTTTCCTTTGAGGGTAATGCGTGAGAAATGGATTGTGAGATAGAGGAAGCTTTGAGACTTTCAATCTCTTCTAGGAACATTTTCTTTTCAACTTCAAAATTCTCTCGTTCCTTTTCTAATGAGGCTCTTAAACCCTTATATTTTCCTAACAATAGTGGGTATATAGAGAGATATTCATAATGTTGAGTACATGCTTCCTCGTTTGTGGAACGATCTTTGGGAAGAGAAATTAACTCAAAGATCCAACCCTTGGGAAGATCCCTAGTTTTGTAACTTCGATTCAATTCTGTGTAGGAAAAGGGGATTTCAACCCTAGTCTTGGCTTTTCTCTTGGTTTCTCTTTTGCGTTAGTAAAATCATAACATTCATTTATCCCAACCCCATGCACTTGACATTGTAAAGTTGTTTGCAGTCAACTTTCGTCAAGCAACGTGGATTTTCAAAGCCTAAGCCAAATTTATAATCATAGAATTCTAAGTCCATGGGTTGGTTTAAGAATATTGTCTGATCAGTTTGTCCCATTTACAAGATCTTCTATTTTTCAACTTTGGCGTATAGCTTCTTGCATTCGTCGCCTAAGAAAGCATAGGTATTTTCCACCGTTAGTTTGGCGGCTTTACAGGCATCTAGGTCTTTAGTAAGTTCAATAACGTTTTGTAATTGAGCTTCTAGGTTAGTGACCTTAGTTGTAGCATCCGTTAACCTACAATTGAGGTAGCCTTCTCGGTGCGATTCCTAAGCAAACAATTATAGTTATTTTCTAGCATGTCTTCTAGTTTCTTGATTTTTAAATTATGCTGCTCTATTTGAGGCTTCTTAGTCTCACTAATATGTAAGCTCTTAATAGTTCTTCTATTTTGGTACTAGAGCTTCTAAGTTCTGATTCGAGACTAGCGACTTTCTCCTGAGACCTAGATAGTTTTCTTCTCTACTTCCTTAATGCTTTTCTCCTCACGTTTCATGTTATCAAATTCTAACTGACATGATTCTAACATGGTCAATAATGCGGAAGGAGATACTACCTCTTGCAAATATTTGGATGCTTGGTCATCATCGATCCGAATGGAGGTTTCGATGTCTGAGTTCTCGTCCAGGCGGGCCATGAGGGCTAGGTTCTCCTCGCTTGACGTAGCTTCAGCTAATGGTTTTGTTCTGCCATCAGAGCTACCCCAGCTTCTTTCTGCTTTGTGAGTTGAAGCTTTGGAGTAGTAATTGGCATCGCTCTTCTTTGGGTGCACTCTATGGCATACTGACCTGGTTTGCCGCAGTTAAAGCACTTGTTCGGCTCTTTGGCGTTCTTGACTTTGGAGGTCTCGGGTGCATGTTCTTTGTTCTTTTAGATTGAGGTCCGAAGTCGGTTGGCTGAGGATGAGGATTTCCTTTGAAGTATTGCTTGCTCATCATTTTTCCAATTGGAGCCAACTGCTTTCCCAACGCTTTTATATTTGGCTCTACATCTGAGTTTGATTCATCTTCCGATTTTGAAGAGGTAGGAGGCCTAATGCTCTTCTCTTTCCTTGATTTTGAACTCCACTTCTCTGAGACTAGGGCAACTGTGTCTTCGATCAGCTTGCCCTTCTGCTCCTTCTGAATCCCGCTTACATCTTCCTCGTGCTGTGTGAGATTTTCGAACATGGCACGGATATCCAACTCCTCAAGGTCTTTGTTTTATCTGATTTGGGTGGATATCTTCTTCCCTTCCGAGGGCAGAGATGATAGAAATCGAATGTTGGTTTCCATATTCGTCTTGGTGATTTCTATTTTCCTTATCTCATTCAGAAGTGTGAGATACTCTGATAGAGATCACGTAGGCTCTCCTCGTCTTGGCTTTGATGCCTACTTCCACTCTTTGCACCATCTTGTGCCGTTCATACCACATCCCCTTAGCCGTTGGAAGACTGTCGATCTGTCGATAGATGTTGTTGGGTTACCCGGTATCTCCCGGAGACGTCACTTCCCTGGGTACGGTGCAGAACAAAACGTTTCCGGGTTCCCCGATTGCCCTCGTTGCTCGAATCAGAATAGTAACACATAGACACGTAATAGGGCAGGTCAAATCCGTAGAGAATTACCAGTTGAAGCGAGTGGCAGCACCTCGTCATTTTCTTCAAGACTTCGTCGATGGTGGTGGATGGCACGATCGTCATGCCGACCTCGCAGCGTACCATGGAATCAATTTTCTAAAGATGGTTAGAGAGAACTGAGCCGTCACATGGGAGAAACTTGTGTGCATTCGGTGTGTGTTTTTTTGCCTTGTGTTGTTTTCGAAATCTCTTCTTTTTTCTACCTATGGAGCACGAAATTGTGGTCTATTTAAAGGCTTGGATTTCGATTTCTAAATCCTTAAAGTGTGAGAGAATTTTGCCAAATCTTACTCTCTTTTGAATTTCAAATCCAAACTTAAGGAAACTTATTATTAGAAAACTAACTTAAATACCAAGTCAAACTAAGTATATTTAAATATGGTATAAAATTCGAAACTTAATCCTAGATTAATTTCGAAATTTAAATAAATAATATTCCAAATTTTTATTCCATATTTATTTATATCAAATAACCAAATTCCGAAAATACCCTCAAAGGCGTATTTCGAAATTAGCTTAAGCTGAAATCCAATTTTATCCTCAAGCCCATTAAGCACTTAGCCAAGTCCAAGTCTTAAAGTTAGTTTCATAAGAAGTCCACGTCGATCCAATAAATGGCCCGAGGCCCATTAAGTCGTGGCCCAACGGCACGTTAAGGCCCAGAACACTTTCTCTCCTTATCAGTAAACTTTGATGATCCTTTTAAGCCCGACTCCCTAGGTTCGACTCAATCGGAAAGGGAGTAATCCAAGAGTCCAGTAGTTACCTAGCCAATCCCGCAGTACCGAACCGTAACCCAACTCGAGTGTGAATTTCGACCCAGTCATTATTTCAGAACCTCACTATATATAATAATTCTAAGTATAAACCCTTGTCCCAATCGAGTGAGAGCCATGGTCTATGTCAAACTCACTAACTCGATTCTATGATAAATGGAGAGAGGCAGAAAATTACCAAACAACCCTCGATGTCTAACATGAGTTAGTTGAATACCTTGGCCAAGGATTTCGTAATTTTCCGTCGTCGTCCTCATAGGACACTTATCTCGATTACTTGCGAGACTGTGAATCTGTACTTGGCGATCTAAGCCCAACAATCACAAATCGTTATCAAGATCGTATCTGGCCCGGTGACCCATGCAATAGTAAATCGGGTCGAGGGGAACCAGTGACAGTCGAGACTTTGAAGTCAACTCTGTCAAAGCCCCTTCGTCTAAGGTTAACGTAGACTACTATAGTGTTTCGTCGGTCATTGACGCTCCTTGAGCAATAAGCCATGTTCGACCGTACGACCCGTGAGTCAGTGTACATGAAATGGTTCAATCCCTTGATTCGATTCGTATCCCAAGTCATGACCTCTGCTCCCAAGCGGGATATCGGCACAGGATATGTCATCAAGAAATAAGCCGTGATCAATATCCAGCACCCAACTGGAGCCTCAGGCTTATGGACTTTTAATGTTCGAGGTTAAGAGTCTACTGGTGCCTTCCTCTCTCGTACCCATCGAGAACAGTGACTCAACTCGTCACATTTGGATCTGTTGATTTAATGCCTTACCGGATGCTAAGTAAAAACTCTTATATCCAATAAACGAACAATGCCTTTTATTAACACATGAAAATATCTTATTACACAAAGGTCGAATGATTTCTAATGCCCTATACAATCTAATCCTCGTATAGCATTCGAGGGCATATTCCTATCAGATGTCATTTGAGATGCCCTGCATTAGAGTGTTCTTGGCTATTAGATCAGCCTTTGCTCTGACTCTTTTCTCCTCTGTGTATTCTCTAGGCTCTTTGAGTCACCTAGAGGCAGGAATTGGAGGATTAGATAGTGTTGTCACCGGGAACATTGACCCAGAACTGTGCGAATCCCTCTTCGAGTGACTAATAAATTTTTAGCCTAATCTTTGAGCGCAATGAAGTTTAGGAAGGGCCTTCGCCATAGAGTGTATTCGCCGCGTTTGGGGATTGGTGGACGGTTGTCATTTCCAAGCGTATAAGCACCCATTTTTTCGCGAGTTGATTAAGGATCTTCGTTTGTTGTTTTGAGGATTTGATTTGATGTAACCAGCGTCACAAGTGACAAATTGTTAGTAGCCTTTGATTCAAAAGCAGTTCGAGAATTGATTCAATCTTTAAGGTTTGAACAAAATAAATTCGTCGAAATAAAATGTAATAGTTTCTTCTTGTTCTCGCACGAGAAAGTCGGTAAGCAAAATAATTTTCGAGCGCAAATTAAGTTGCTTAAAATCGTTTGGTCGAGAAAAATTTCCGGACGTGAATGTATTTCGATCGCAAAGAAACAGTACGTTTAGTAAGTTTCGTGCCGAGTCAAAATAAATCCGTTGACTGGAAAAGTTTTTCGACCATAAATGAACTTTTGCTTGGTCAAACTTTGACAGTCTGATCGAAATATTTTCGACATAAAGGTTTTGTTGGGTTACCCGGTGTCTCCCGGAGACGCCACGTCCCGGGCTCCCTTATTGCCCTCGTTGCTCGGATAAAAATAGTAACACATAGACATGTAATAGGGCGGGTCAAACCCGTAGAGAATTACCAGTTGAAGCGAGTGGCAGCTCCTCGTCCTTTTCTTCAAGACTTCGTCGCTGGTGGTGGATGGCACTAGATCGTCACGCCGACCTCGCAGTGTACCACAGAATCAGTTCTCTAAAGATGGCTAGAGAGAACTGAGCCGTCGCGTGAGAGATGAGTGTTTTTGTTCGGTGTGTGTTTTGTGCCTTTGTTATGGACGACATTTTCCCTTAAATTATGAAATGGGGCTGCCCTATTTATACGATGATATATTTGAAAATCCCTAGGATATCTCAAAGATATGTTTTTGATTTTGCTCCTTAAGTGGAGAGATTTTGTCATATCTTTCTCTCCCTTATTTAATTCGAAATTCATATAAGGATACTTACCATAATTAGACAACTAACTTAATACTAAGTCAAACTAAGTATATTTAAATATGGCATAAAATTCGAAACTTAATCCAAGATTAATTTCGAAATTTTCACCTTAAAATAAATAATATTCCAAATACATTATTTTCATATTTATATTTAATTTTCGAAATTAATTCCCAAGGCATATGTAATACCCATAAATTTTAAATATGGGATTAGGATATAAATAATATTTTAAGTCTTCGGATTAAGAGAATTAATATTCGAACGGCTCAAAATAATATTTCACCCAAAGAAATTGGACCCAATTAATATTCGACCCAAAGAGACCTTGGCTCAACCCAATAAAATGTAACAAATAATCTAAGTTAAATAAATGATCTGGGCTAAATCAATATAAGAGCCCAAGTTAACTTATAAGGCCCAAAATAATATAAGGGCAATTGGATAAAAGAAATTTGAAACTATGGAATGGAATTTCGAAACAAAACTTATGTATAGTTTCGAAATTAGGGTTTTCTGGGGTATAGTTTGAAGCATTTTTCTAAAATTATCTAGGAGAAAGTCGAAACCTAAAGTGATGACTTCGAAAATTCTTAATGATACTTAGTTGAATTTAGGAGTGGCAAACAAATGACTTAAGGGGATACTAGGTAAACGTTACTATCAAGTGGAAATTATAATACGTTAAGCAATGAAGTTCGAACTGTTCATTTTGATTAGGAGTGATCTCGAAATTCAAGTAGGAAGAATTTGGAAAAGTAAAGTCATGACTCAAAACTAAACTAATAAATAATATTCAATAAAGGAATAGACTTAGCATAAGGAAGACGTTACTTAGTTTGTCATTTCCCTCATTTCTAAATACTATGATGTATATCCATAAATCATTATGGAAACATACACATGGATAAAAGCAAGGAAACAAATCATCCACTTGACAATTTGAGAATGACTAGTAAGACGTTTTTCATAAGGTAATCAACACCTATGTATAATTATAATAATAACATTATTGATCAAACATAAGAATAAATAGAAGAATTAAGAAAATAATGCACATAAGGGACGAAATATTTTCTTACCCCAAGAGTAGGACTCGTGACCTACCACCACTACACAAATGAAATCCCAAGCTTGTCTTATTTTCATTCTGTCGAGAGCCTTAAGATCTTATCCTAACATACATCGAACATCAAAGTTGAAGAAACCATTATTTTGAGTAGGAGCAAGGAGCGAAAGCTAAAACCAAGTGAAGAAGGAGAATATTAACAAGCTTACGGTTCTTAATAATTCGAATGTCAGAACTCCAAAGGAGGAAGGTAAAAATCTTGATTATAATACGTAAATCTGCTAGATCTAGTAGGATTTTGTGTTTTAAATTAGATCTAGTAAGATTTTGTTTCAACCACCTTACATGCTCGTGTGGATTAGGTGAAGTTTTGAATATGTTAGATATAGCTAAGAGTTTAGATGATGAAGTTTTAATCCATGTTCATGTGAGCCTATAGGTTGAAATGTATGATTTTCGAAATATTAGTGTTTTTTAGAGTTTATGTTAGTGATATAAGAGAAGATTTCATGCGAGTATTGTCTCCTAGGTATAGGATTTTAATATTATAGGAGGAGTTTTGGAGATTTTCAAATACTTACCGTTCTTAAGATGTTTAAAGATTTTCGAAAGATTTATTGTTTTAGGATTTATGATGATTCTCGAAATGTTAAAATTATGATTTTCGAAAGATAGGATGCTAAATCTTCGAAAGGTTGGTTTTCGGAATAAGTGTTTGTAAGATAAGAAAAGTTTTTTTTTAGTTTCGCAAGCTTGAGATTTATGTTGAAATCAGGTGATTTTCGAAAGAATTTTCGAAAGAGTTTTCGAAAGAATTTTCGAACTGGCCATTCGAAGATTGTTTCGAAATCTGTTTCGAAAATTATTTTCGAAACCAACTGAATTTCACAATTATTTAACTTTCAAACGAAAATTTTGAACTATCTCTCATTTCGAAATTTAGTCAATTATGATAAGTAATTTCGATACTCCAACAAATTTTGAACTTTATATATTTTCGAAGAATTTCAAAGCATGCATATTGTAATATGATATTTTCACATGAATCTTACAGCATTTAGGTAGTTTGCATATTTTTAATAGTTATCTAATTTAACTAGTACACTGATTGTAGGGTATTTTCGTAATTAAGGTCTGACAATATAGGAGGTTCACGAGAATGTTAGGCAAATAAATCTTGGACGACAGTAAGTGGAAATCTCACCTACAACACATAAACTACATGTTTATATTCGATTTATGTGGTTATCTGTGTTGTATGATTTATGTGAATAAATTATGTTGAATTACGTGATTATGTGGCAACCCGTGTTGGTTGTTTTACGTGAGGTGTGATTTTACGTGTCGTGAATTGGCATTACGCGATTATGTGGCAACCTGTGTTGGTTGTTTTACGTGAGGTGATTTTACGTGACGTGAATTATGTGGCATTACGTGATTATGTAGCAACCTGTGTTGGTTGTTTTGCGTGAGGTGCTTACTGGCGATAATGAAATCGCATGGTAAGCTATTATTTATGATTTTGCGATGACGTGGGAAACCAGTTGGTACACCATATCATAGAATATTATGTGCACGTTTGGATTTATTGTTATTTGGAAAGGTGAACGTGCATTGCATTTATCACTTGTAGGCGAGCATGGTATGTATGTATGGCATCATTCATCTGGCATGAGCGTGTGCATACACGGAATATGTGAGGATTTGCATTTATGAGTATGCACAGTATACAATCATACGAGAACGAATATTATAGCTACTTCTACAAAGGCACCACGACGGGATGTAAGCCGTCTAATATATTATGTGAGGCAGGAGGAGCGACCTGAGTAGGGGCGACCTAGGGAAACCTAGCGTAGGCCGCTCAGTGTGGAGCAACTGTCCGACAGGAGGAGCGACCTGGGTAGGGGCGACCTAGGTAAAACTAGTGTAGGCCACCCAGTGTGTAGCAACTGTCATTGTCATTAGCGGACGAGGGTCACCTGGACGAGACACATGGCGTAAGCCAGAGTACCAGGAAAGGCAACCGCAATGAAAAAGGACGATCGTCAGATAGAGGGGCGACCTGGTGAATGGAAAAACTGGTGATAAACCCTAGTTTTGTCCTAGCCAGAGTGGGCCGACTATCGTATTTTTATCCGTATAGGATTTGAGCTCATGTTATGGTGCTGCGAGTAGATAGTTAGCTATGGGCCCTGATAGAAATGAAAAAGAAATGAGAGAGAAATAAGAATGATATGTGTATGTGAGTATTAGAAGCACTGGCGCGGATGCCTTTGCTAGTTCGCACGTGCATACATGCATATTTCCACTTACTGAGCTTTATAGCTCATTCCACATTTTATGTGTTGTAGGTACGAACGAGTCGAACGTTGAGACACGTCACGACTAAGGCAGGCTGATGGCGGTGACTCCACGTACTTTTGAGGGCTGGGCGTACATGGATGTGACCTGAGGGGTGTTATCAGTGTGTTTTAAATATTTTAACATATTGGGCTATGGTCTTTTAGAAATAAATGTGTGCAATATTTTAACATATTGTATAACGGGACGTGTGCGAAATAAATGTGTGCGAGTTTATAATATTAAATTATTAAATAAGAGTGTTTTCTTTAAATCGGGTCTTCCGCAGCTTACGTTGCGAAAAATCCGCCAACTAGTTATAGGAAAAGTGGGTCGTGACAGCATAATTCGAAAATCAGCTTAGGGTCAAGTTCCAATTTTACCCTCAAGCCTTTTAAGCACTTGGCCAAGCCCAAGTCTCAAGGTTAGTTTCATACGAAGTCCGACTTCGGTCCATTAAACGGCCCGAGGCCCACTAAGGCGCAGCCCAACGGCCCAAGGCCCGTTAAGGCCCAAAACACTTTCTCTCCTTATCACTACACGTTGATGATCCTTTTAAGCCCGAATCTCTAGGTTCGACTCAATCGGCAAGGGAGGAATCCAAGAGTCCGGCAGTTACCTAGCCAATCCCGCAGTACCGGAATGTAACCCGATTCGAGTGCGAATTTTGACTCATTCTTTATTTGAGAACCTTACTATAGATTATAGTACTACGTATAAACCCTTCAGCTGTGTCCCAATCGAGTGAGAGCCATGGTCTATGTCAAACTCACTATACTCGATTCTATGATAAAACAGGGACGAGGGAAATTACCACACTACCCTCCATGTCTAACATGAGTTAGTTCAATACCTTGGCCAAGGATTTCGTAATTTCCCATCGCCGTCCTCATAGGACACTTATCTCGATTACTTGCAAGACTGTGAATCCGTACTCGGTGGTCTAAACCCAGCAATCACAAATTCATCAAGACCGCATCTGGCCCGCTGACCCATGCAACAGCAACTCGGGTCGAGGGGAACCAGTGACCATCGAGACTTCGAAGTCAACTCCGTCAAAGCCCCTTTCGGTCTAAGGTTCACGTAGACTACTATAGTGTTGTCGTCGGTCGCCATGTTCGATCGAACGACCCGTGAGTCAGTGTCCATGAAACGATTCAATCCCTTGATTCGACTCGCATCACAAGTCATGACCTCCGCTTCCAAGCGGGATATCGGCACTCGATAGGTCATCGACAAATAAGCCGTAATCGGTTATCCAACACCCAACTGGACCCTAAGGCTTATGGACTTTTAATTCTCGAGGTTAAGAGTCCACTCGTGCCTTCCTCTCTCGTACCCATCGAGAACAGTGACTCAACTCGACACATTTGATTTGTTCATTTATTGCTTTACCGGATGCTTAGTAAAGTACTCTTATATCCAATAAACGAACGACGCCTTTCAATAAACACATAAAAAATATCTTATTACATAAAAGGTTGAATGATAAATAAGCTAATGCCCTATACAATCTAATCCTCGTATAGCATTCGAGGGCATATTCCTAACAATCTCCCACTTGCACTCAATGCCATGCGCTGCAGTATCTAATACCCATCTTTTCGAGATGTCTAGCCAGTACTGCCTGTGATAGAGGCTTGGTGAATGGGTCGGCCACATTTTCCGCGGTCGCAATCTTCTGCACGGCTTTGTAGCCATTCTCAACGAATCCACGTAACACGTGGTACTTTCTTTCTATATGTTTGGACCTCCTGTGAGACCTCGGTTCTTTCGCCTGAGCAATAGCGCCAGTATTGTCACACCATAATGGCAATGACCTATCTGCTACAGGAACGACACCAAGTTCTTCCAAGAACTTTCTCATCCAAACACCTTCAGCTGCCTCTGAGGCCGCTATATACTCTGCTTCGAAGGTGGAATCTGCAGTAGTGCTCTGTTTGGAACCTTTCCAAGACACCGCTCCACCGTTGAGCGTAAAGACGAATGCTGAAGTAGATTTTCGGTCGTCCACGTCAGATTGGAAATCCGAATCCATATGCCCTTCCACTCTACTTCTCCATTACCGTCGACCAGCATCATATCCTTAGTCCATCTGAGGTACTTGAGGACAGTATTGACTGCTGTCCAATGTTCCTTACAGGGTCAGCCTGAAACCGACTGACTATGCTCACATCGTATGCCAAGTCAGGTCGCGTGCAAAGCATCGCGTACATCATGCTATCCACTGCGGATGCATAGGGGATTCCATTCATCTCTTTCCGCTCCAACTCACTTTGAAGGCTCATAGCCTTGGAAAGGTGAATCCCATGCCGCATAGGCAGGAACCCTTTCTTAGAGTTGTCCATATTATATCGCTTCAGAACCTTTTCTAAGTAAAGGACCTGGGAGAGTCCTAACATACGATTCGCGATCTTTATAAAGGCGAATCCCCAAAATGTAGGTAGCTTCTCCCAAGTCTTTCATGGAGAATTCGGTCGAAAGCCACGCTTTCACCATCGAGAGCATTCCAATATCATTTCCTATCAAGGATGTCGTCCACGTACAATACGAGGAAAGATATTTTGCTCCAACTATATCTTGTAGACGCAAGGTTCATCTTCGTTCTTTAAGAATCCATGGCCCTTGACCACTTCATCGAACCGAAGATTCCAGCTTCTGGAGGCTTGTTCAGTTTGCACACCTTATGAGCATCTCCTTGCGATGTAAAACCCTTGGGCTGCTCCATATATATTCCTTGAGGTATCAATTTAGGAATGCAGTTTTCACATCCATCTGCCAGATCTCATAGCCATAGTGCGCAGCTATCGCAAGCAATGTTCGAATGAATAGGAATTTTATTGAATCAAATCCGTAATCTCGTAGTTGAGTTCTGATCCACAAAATTTATGAGTAACAACTTGCGGCAGCAACATATTCAGCTTCTGCCGTGGAAGTTGACACACAATTTTGTTTCTTAGAAGCCCAATATACGAGTTTGTCTTCAAGGAATTGGATGTTGCCCGATTTGCTTTTCTTGTTTAATCTGCAGTCTGCGAAATCTGCATCAGAATATCCAATCAGTTTCATACCTGAGTTCTTAGGATACCAAAGTCCGAGGTCTGGAGTGGCTTTTAGTTACTTCATTCTCTTGACGGCATGAAGATGCAACTCCTTTGGATTAGCTTGGAATCGAGAGCATAGACATGTGAAAAATAGAATATCTGGTCGGCTGGCAGTGAGACAGAGCAGAGAGCCTATATTCCTCTGTAATGGGTAGCATCTACGTGTTCGCCCAAGCGATCTGCATCGAGTGTGCACGAAGTCGACATTGGAGTACTTGAAGATTTGCTCTTGTCTATCCCATATTTTCTGAGAATGTCATGAATGTACTTGGACTGATTGATAAAGATACCATCTTGAAGTTGCTTGATTTACCATCTGGAAGAAAGACGTTTCTCCCATCATACTCATTTCAAACTGTGACTTCATCAGAGTGCAAAATTCGACACAGTGGGTTTGTAGAACCGAAAATGATGTCATCCACGTAGATTTGTACAAGCATGAATCAGAATCATCTTACTTGACGAACAGCATGGTATCAATTTTCCCTTTCGTGAAGCCAGATTTGATAAGGTAGTCTGATAAAACTTCGTACCATGCCCTTGGAGCTTGCTTTAGCCCATATAGTGCCTTATCAAGTTTGTATACAAAGTCTGGATGTTCTCTATTGAGAAATCCATCTGGCTGTGAGACATATACTTCTTCCTTCAAAATCCCATTCAAGAAGGCGGTCTTCACGTCCATTTGATAGACAATGAAGTCTTTGTGAGCTGCGTAGGCTAGGAACAATCTGATCGCCTCAATTCTTGCTACATGAGCAAATGTCTCATCCGATTCCTTCTTGTTGATTGTATCCCTTGGCGACAAGTCAAGCTTTATTACGGATTACCACACCGTCCTCGTCTATCTTATTTTTAAATACCCATTTTGTTCCAATTACTGTCTTGCCTTTTGGACGAGGAACTAAGTTCCAGACCTGGAGACGCTCGAACTGATTGATTTCCTCTTGCATAGCTACTATCCAGTTCGGGTCACCTAGTGCATCGATTTCTATTTGGCTCAAGAAACAAGTAAAATTACACTCGTTTGATCGCGAACCTCTAGTCTTTATGCATTGGGATCTCCTATGGTTTGATCTGTAGGGTGACTTTGAACCCATTTCTTCTCGTGAGGTAGTGTAGTTTCATCCATATCTGATCCCTCATTAAGTGGATACTCAGTCCTAGATGTGGTAGCGTTGCTAGCGGAAGTCGGTGAGTCCTCTGTCTGTGCTGTACGGATCGAGTTATCGATATCTGATGGTGGAACCATTTGTTCAGGAATGGGTTCTGATTCAAAAGTGGATGGGCTTGAACTGGGTTCTATATTAGGAATGGGATCGAAGGTTGTCTTGTTTCGGTTTGGAGAGAAGTACATATGCTCAAAGAGTTGATCAAGATCCATTTCCTCCAGAGTTTGATGACTAAAACACGTTGGGTTGCCATGTCTTGAGTTGCAAGCAGCATATTGTGGGTTCTGTCCCACCTTTTCTTCGTCTTATCCTGGTTTTGAACGGTTTTGCGCAGAAGCGCCACTGGTGGACTCTCCTGATTCCATACGTGATTGAGTAGAACCTAGTGTTGTTGGTTCGAGTCCCTCATCAAAAGTGACATTTACACTTTCAATGATCATCCTTCTTTCACGAAGATACCCTGTACGCCTTAGATTGTGCAGAGTAGCCCACAACAATTCCTTCCGTGGCCTTTGGATCAAGCTTAGACTTGTCTTCGCGGTCATTGGCGACGAAGCATTTGCATCCAAATATTCTCGAGTGGGCAATATTGGGTAATCTTTCATTTATTAGTTCATAAGGCATCTTTCCAAATCATAGATGAATGTTTGTTCGATTCCGAGTGTAGCAAGCAGTGTTCATCGCTTCTGCCAGAGAAAATGAGGTAACGATGATTGTATTAGCATTGTCGGGCAGCTTCTACAAGCGTGCGATTTCTCCTTTCTACGACTCCATTCTGTTGGGGCGTGTGGACAGCGGAGAATTGTTGAGTAATCCCTAGAGATTCGTAGAAATCACTGAGCTGTTGATTCTTGAATTCAGTTCCATTGTCAGATCGAATTACTTTAACACTACGCTGCAGCAAGTTCTGCGTTGTCCTGATAAGATTTGGAATGTGTTCAACTATCTCTGATTTTGTCCGTAAGAATCGGACCGAAGTACAGCGTGAGTAGTCGTCTACAATAACCATCATATATCGCTTCCCACTGATGATGTCTGTTCGCATTGGGCCACATAGATCGATGTGTAATAGCTCGAGTGGATGTTGAGTCGATGCCGTGTGTTTTGATGGGTGAGATGCCTTTTTCTTTTTTCCTTTCTCACAAGCTGGGCATAGATGTTCCTTTTGATATTTTAGTGGCGGAAGTCCAATAGCTAGTTTGTTGGTCGCCAGCTTGTTGAGAGTCTTGAAATTTAGATGAGATAGCCGCTGGTGCCATAAGTTATTCTGAACTGATGTTGCTCAGGAGATTAGGCATATATTTGTCTGTGGTCTGACGGTTCTAATGTCGATGGTGTACAGATTTGTCTTGCAAGTTCTAGTGAGAAGTTCATCACCATGTCCTTTTTTGAAACACAACTTGGAGTCCGATGTCATTGAACTGTCCTATAGATAAGAGGTTGTGTGTCAGCCCTTCAACATACAAAACTTCTTTGATTGTGAGTCTATTGCATATATGATCTCTGTAACCAAAGATTCTGGCTCCATTGCTGTTTCTAAAGCGCACTAGTCCACCTGGCCTATCAACATAGTTGCACAACAGTCCTTTTTTCCCGGTCATGTATGTGGAGCAACCTGAATCTAGATACCACACATGCGGGGCCTGCAAAATCAACCTAGAGGGTTTTAGGTACCCATTTAAAAATGGGTCTACCTTTGTTGTGCTTGTTAGTCCGTACAGCCAAGATTTGTTATAGTCAGCGAAAGACTTACTGTTACTCACAGAGTCATCAAGTGTTTTTAGAGCTTTAATTTGGGTTTCTTCAGTCTCAAGCTTTGAAACCCATTTTTTCAGGAGTGGAGCTCGATTTGTTTTGGCTTTAGAAACACGTCTTGGAGTCTCTTCTTGTTTTGTGTGTTCTGTTGCAGTTTTCGCTTTTGATAGTTTCTTTTTCTTTAAAGGCGTGTCTTTGTAAATCGTTTTGTAAGTTTGTTTGGTAAAGCGATTATGCATGGGAAAATGATTTTTTGTATTAGATGATGAGTTTTACGTGAGATAATAAAGACGATACAAAAGTTTTTGAAGGAAAACAATCTATGACAAAAGACTCGGTAAAATCGCGTTACTCCTTCAAAATATCTTCCTTTCTAACCCAGACTTGACCTTTCAGTGACTCTTTGATGGGTTCTGAAAATTTCAAAGTATTAGTGCAAGAAATTTTGTCATGCGAAATCAAGGTATATGAATGTGAGTGTAGTCGTAATTTTTCTTTTAGTGTGGAGATTTCCTCGAGAAGTTTCTTCCATTCTTCATTGAAGGACTTACTTTCTCTTTCAAGAGTGGAGTGTAGATCACTGACTTTCTATGCAATCAGGCATATACCCTGCTGCATACTTAGTTGTTGATGCCTCACTCATTGATCCTTCTGGGGTATCTTTCTCACTAGGACGGATTTCACACTCAAATTCAGTTATTGCTGAACATTTTCTTTCTTTATAACTACATTTAATTCAGTACAATCAAATGATATCTGTGCCTTTTTGTGTGTCTCATCCTTTCCCTGTACAGTTTCGGATTCACTGACAAAAGGCATAAGTTCTGCCATACAACCTAACTGCATGTATTATCATATAAATAGGGTGCATCGGTAATACCTTTCTTTAGCAGACATGGGTTTTCGAAACCAATTCCCTTATGGGGATTGTAGAAGTCGTTGTCGGCAGGTTTGTTTAAGAAAAATGTCTGTTCGGTTTGTTCTCGTCAGGTTAAGAGGTCCTCCATTTTTTAATCTTGGAGTACAGTCTTTCCAGTTCTTTGCAGAGTAAGTCATACTTCGCTGAGGTGTCCATTGCTTTATCTCTATGAGACCTCATTTCTACTGCTAATTCCTTGGCTTTATAGCCTCAGATTTTAGCAATTGAGCTTCTAGCTTTGTGACTTTTCATTAGCTACAAGTACTCGATTTTTCTCACATGCATGCTCATACCTAAACTTATCCAGTATCTCTAGATTATTATGTAGATTTGCTTCTAATTCTCTAGTTTTCTTTTTCCCTTGTTCGTTCGATTTATATAGAGTTAAAAATTCATTTTTCATTTTAAGTAATGAGTCATAGTCTGCTTCGCTTACCTCAACCATATCTGAATTGCCGGCGATTTCCCTCTCTGGCTCACTCCCTTCTGCTTCAGTTCCATCTTCTTCATCATCGAGTCTGCCCATTAGCGCCATGTTCTCTTCCTCGCTGTTTGAGGTGTCCTCAAGCCAATGATCAAGACCATTCCTTTCTCCTTCTGCCCGGCCAATTGTACCTTTCTACGATAATAGTTGACGTCCTTCTTCTTGGGCAATCTGCATTCTCTGGGAAAATGTCCAGGTTTTCCGCAGTGGAAATATTTTCCAACTTGAGGAGCGGTTTCAGAAGTTTGTTCTTCTTCTTGAGCCTTTCCTTTTGAATTAGAGGAAATTTTTTGACGGTTGGATGAGGATCCAGGCTTCTTATAGTATTTCTTTTGTACGAAGTTTGAGACCAATGCGAGTTGTTTTGCAAGTTCCTTGAGTGTAATCTCTTATCCTCATGTTTTGTTAGGTCCTTGAGTTCTCCATCAGAGTCTGAATTTCCTCCTTCCTGAGCTTGAGATGACTGGATGATCTCCTTGTCCTTGGCATTCTTTCTTGATGATCGTTCCGTCATGAGTGCAAGTGTGTCGCTTCCCACTGGCCTAGCTTCCTCCCTTCTTTTGTCCACGTAATTGGAGTGTTGATTGAGATGATCAAATAGGGTGTGGATGCTGACCTTGGTAAGATCGTTCATTTGTCTCATCATGATTGCTGATGATTCCCATTCTGGATGAAGCGATCCAAGGAACTTGATGTTGATCTCCATTACATTTTTCGTAATTTCATTCATCTTTAGTTCATTTAGGAGGACAAGGAATCGATGAAATGTTTCTTGAAGAGTCTCTTTTGTTTTCCTGAAAGCGATCATATGAGATGAGGGTATTT
This sequence comes from Craterostigma plantagineum, assembly GCA_027422505.1. Lineage (NCBI taxonomy): Eukaryota > Viridiplantae > Streptophyta > Magnoliopsida > Lamiales > Linderniaceae > Craterostigma > Craterostigma plantagineum. Next base: position 18,974 of record JAPQWV010004616.1, read on the forward strand.
TGCCATTCTTGCCATTGTGTTCACTTCTGTTCCCTGCATCCCACATTTCTTTCGCAATTTCACCACATTCGAGTTGCATCAGAATGTCGTTGGGAATTGCTTGCATCATGTATGATTTTGCGACTTTATCGGCCTTAAGTCGCAACTTTTCTTCATCATTACATTGGTCGAGAGTCTTCAAGATGCTCTGTTCTTCTCTTGCAGGAGTAGTTGTGGTAATGGCTGGGATTATGGTCCAGTACTGCTTAGGTCCATTGTAAATAGATTCCAACAGGTTATCTGAATTGTCCTTGCTCTCGATGAAGTTAATGAATTTTCTTTTCCAGACTGCATACTCTCCATGTCTGATGATGGGAGGTGTAATATCATTTCCCATGCTTAAGGAATCCATCTCTTGTGTTTTGGATATGATCGTTAACGTGTAATGTGAGGAAATTTTAACCTTAATAGAAGAATTTGATACAAAATTAATTTTTGAGAATTAACTTTGAGACAAGATTTGGTTCGCGAAATTAGGGTTGGTGCGTGGATTCGCGAAATTAATGTTTGTACGTGGATTCGCGAATTGAAGATTAGATCTCGTTTGCGAATTGTAATAGTGGAGGATTACTTCGCGAAATGGTCTGGTAGTTCGCGAACTAGTCTAATTATATGGGTTCGTGAAACTGATTTAAGTTCGTGAAGTTATCCGGGTTCGCGAAGTGTTCGTGTCGAGAGTTGGTGTAAGGACTCGCGAACTGACTTTAGAACTAGGATTCGCAAAGTAGACTTGATTCACAAAGTGTGCCGAGTTCGCGAAATAGATTGGATTGCGAATTGATTCAATTCGTTAAGTGAAGAAGTTCTTGGAGTTCGCAAACAGGTTGGGGTTCGTGAAGACGATTCGCGACCTGGTCTGATTTCGCAAAGTGGTCCGAGTCCGCGAAGTGATATAGAATTCGCAAAGTGATCTGAGTTCGCGAAATGGGGACTGGATTCTTGAAGTGTGACATTGAATTTGAGGCATTGATCTTTGAAAATCTAACGTCTCGTGAACTTCGAATGTACTTCGCGAATGTGACGATGCGTGAACCTTAGAATTCGCCAATCAAGGAGTGCGGACTTGATTCGCGAAGTAGCCTTGTGAGAGTAAAGACCCGTGAAGTAGGTAGAAATCCTTGAGTTTGCGAACCTAAAACCCTAATACTTCGCCGTTCGCGAACTTAGAAGTAGAATGAAGAACAAAGGTTTCTTCTCTTTGCAGACTGAAATATTTCCAAGAACTTGATATCGGCAGCAACTGGATTGAAAATCCTAAGAACTGATAGAAATGCAAGGTAACACTAGAAGAGCCCAGAAAAATAGCTTGGAAAGTTCGATTTTTGTCTGCTCTGAAAACTCTGCAGAAATAGCTCAAATCTCGATCTTTGTCACTTGTAATGAAGTTTCCTCACCTACACGCTTGCTCTGATACCACTTGTAATTCCAGATTATCGAAGAACACTTTGATAAAGATCAAAACCTTCGTTGAATACGTGAACAGTGTTTGGAGGCTTTGAGAGTTTGCGTACGTGTAGTAAATTAGCAAAATGGAAAACTTCCATTAATTATGCTTACGGTTTAGGCTTAAATACCTTAGAGAGGTATTAAGCCCATTGGGTCCCTAACAAGCCCATTACAACCACAACACTACATATAAAATACATTTTAGAGATTCAGAGAAGACTTAGAGTAAATATATTGGACACTTCTAAAATATTCCTAACAAAATTCTCCCCCCTTAATTTTGTAAATTAAGCTCCCCCGTAACATATCCTACCTCATTTGGCTTTAGATCCTTCTTCCTGTCAGCTGATGCATATGACATGTAAGAACAAATTCTACTATGTGTAACATATGTCATCGTCTAACAAGGTGGCACGTAGAAAATATAGCATTTGTTCATTTTACGGGAAACTTTTTTAAAACATACATTCTAGGATGAACAATGTATTTCATTATAAATAATATGCATTTCCTCCTGATATCACTAACACATTTGGTATATTCATTCTCTTCAGCACGTATGCATAACGAGAATATAGTGCATTTCGAACATGTGATTTTATGCATATTTAGAATTTATCAAATTTGTCAGCGTGATTTTAATTGCTCGCGTTTCATCCCTTGATCATGTAAAGGGAGCAACTTCGTGTACCATACATGAGGAATTGTTATGGCTGCTCTCGTCGCATACCAGCCATGGGTGTGAAGCAGCTCTCTAAGTACCTACCCATGTTGGAGTGTCTGCAAAAGTTTATCGGGACTTTGGTACTCATTTTTGGATGGTCCGACCTTATTAGCAGAAAACAATTTATGCACAGAAGGTGTCAAATGCTTTCCCAAATAATCTATTAACGTAGCTTTAGGTATCATTTAGGATTAATTTGACAATGACAATTCAGCGCAGGTGAACGTGTGCTTCGAAGAAGATTTATAAATTTTCTCAGAAGCCAGTCGCATAAGATGTTTCTCAGGCTTTGGACTGAATATTTTTGGATGGCATAAGAACATAAGGAATTATAGGCAGTGTGAGTACATGAATGTTACATGAAGTGTTCACATGATTCACATCAAAATGATGATTTTAGTGGAATTCTGCTTCCTAGTATGATGGATATTTTTGAGTGGGTAAGCAATTCCACTTCTCTAATTCTTTAAAGAATGAGATATTTTTTATGCTTGAGAAGTTGGCTTGCTTGAGCCTAGAACTTCTTTACAAGCTTCATGTTTAATAGGAATAGGAGAAGGAAAATCTTGAAAATTTTCGACATTAATTTCATAATATAATTTCGATTTTCCTTTTTCCTTCCTAGTTTTCTTTTGTTTGCTGGAAGTATTAAGCTTAGGGCTTTTAATTATCTTGTCCGCTCAGGTCTCCGCGGACTTTATAGTCGTCTTGTGGAATTATTTTATTGTATTCAATTAATGTAGTTTATCTTAGTCTTGCTATGTAAATAAGTAGTTTAGGGACTTAATTGTAATTAGCACTAGTATAGTGCTTCTTATGTAAATATACCACGATAGGTGGATATAAGTGAACTCCTTAAAAATTAAGGAGTGCGTACAAGCAAAATCTCGAGCTTAAATTCGAATTCATAGATTTACTATTGATTCCTTCGTAATTCGATCTAGTTTGGATAAATGGGTCCTAATAATTGGTATCAGAGCAGAGCGTAGGATTTGGAGTGAATTACTGAATTTTCGAAACTGATTTTTCATTTGCCGTGCACTGTTCTTCGTCGTAATTGGATTTAATTCTTCATACTTCGACTTGATTTGCTGTTGTTGATGTTCAATTATGTGTTTCTATTAGATCTGAGCTTGTTTCGTTCGATCGAGCCTATAATTTGAAGATTAATCAAAAAAATGTTCTTTACGACCTTAATATGATTTTTCAAAAATTGAACTGATTTTGCTTTGATTATGCTAAATCGAGAGTTTCTTCTTGTCAATTGCATGATTTCGATCGATTATCCGGACTCTGGTAGACTAATTTCTTGATTTTCGGCCGGATTTGTGATAAAATGAGTTTTCATGTTCTTCGTTGAATTCATTAATTTCTTGAAATTTGACATATTTTGATGTTTTCTGGTTTGATTCTGTGTTAGAAGCTGTTATTCTATGATTTTCATTCAATAACCCATGCTTGCTTTGTTGCACTATTATTTGTTTTTGATTGAATTATGTTTTTGAAAGTTCTCGTATAGTGACTTAGTGAAAGTTCTTCGATGGTATCATCGCCTGTGTATTTGCAGATTAGTATAGTTAACCCATGGAAAACAGTAATACACTCGAGAAACTCATGATCGAAAACAGTATATTATCGAAAAGCATCATTTGTCTTTTATGATCGAAAATAGTACTACTATTTTATGATCGAAAATAGTTATCAATTGAAAAACATCTGTCTTTTATGATCGAAAATCAAGCTGCATATGATCGAAACCTTTACCCATTACACATCATCGAAAACCATTTATGTTACAAACCTTTGAAGAGTCAAATATCACTTAGCTGTTGAAAACAATTCTCGCTCAGTCATCGAAAAACTTTCGCTTATTGGTTCGAGAAGTTTCTTCTCCCTTCTAAACTAAAACTTCAATACCTTGTGTCATAATCATTACGTATCATATACTCACCATTGTCACATCATTGCTATCAGAGACAATCCTCATCGATCGAAAGACTTTTGCTTTCATACCTTGCAAAAACCATTTTAAAAAATCATTGAGAAACTTTATCCCTTTCATAAATCATCCGAATATTAAAAAGAAAATTTTTGTTCGACAAACTTTTTATCGAAAAACATTATGAAAAACATTCCGTTATTTGCGAAACTCCAATCGAAAATCTCTTTCGATAATCTTTTTCGGTACTTATAATTACAGAATTGCCACCGAAAATAGATTTTCGACTCTTTCAGTTCGATACTTGTGATTTTCGTAACTTCTAACTCTCGATACGATGAATACACTACCGAAAATCTTTTTCGATACATCATTAAAAAAATAAAAAATAAAAATAAATAAAAATAAAATAATAATAATAATAATAATAATAATAATAATAATAATAATATAATAATAATAATAATATAATATCAAACGAAATATAAAGCACTCGAAAACTTTCAAAACTAAACATTCTTGATCGCAAAGCTTTTAGACACTTAACTTCAAAACACTCGAAAAATATTAAACACACTTATTCGATAACAGTATCACAAATAACAAAAAATTTCGATACTCTTGGCATATTATAAAAAGCTTTGATAATTTTCTGAAGTTTCATAATCAATTTAAAACTTTGCGATACTTCATAAAACTTTCTCGGCAATACCAAAAGTTTTCGAAACTAAAATTCTAAAAGTCAGATATTTTAATCAATATAAAACACTTGGCCCTCGACATGTTTTGGCCTCATTGGTTTACCACCTGTGGATGGAGCGAAATAGACGATGGCATGATGGGAGACAACGCCAACCAGGTCACATTATCGCTGACATTGAAAACTTACTTTGTCTGCGTCTGTCTACCCTCCCCTCTAAGTATACGCTACAAACTTCTGCTCTTCGGCGGGTGTGACGTATTGCTTGGTAGGTGTGTGGGCCCTTTGTTGGGTGGCTTTGCTTTTCAGGTGCCTTTTTGAGCTGCTCCCGCCTCGCTCTCTCTTCCTTATTGGTGATGATGGGCTACGCTGGGAGACACGGCTCGTGGTCTTTGGGAGGATCTCGCCTCTTTTTTCTCTCTTTCTCCTTCGTCGCTGCTTATTCTCTGCTCTTTCTTCCCCTTGTTTCTTGAATGTTTTGGGCTGCTTTGGGGGCTGAACGTGTGGCGGGCTTCTATGGCGTGCGCTGCTGGCGGACCTCACTTGGGGTTCTGTGATGTGTCTTCGGCGGAAAGAAACAGGAGTTGGTGTCACCACACCTATTCCCAATCTGCCCTGCGGACGCATGTTCTGCGTTCCTTACTCCGCTTGATATTACCCCTTGGAAATTATCTTTCTGGTGCGCCTGCACCTTTCCCGCACGTCACCGGGCTGCCCTGCTGGCACTACATCTGGTGCCAGGTTCCTGTTGATTGGAGAAGGATTATGACACCTTCGCTGTAATACTCGTAAATTAATATGGGATTTTAATGTAATTAAATAAGTAATTTTATGAATTAGGAAGTTTGAAAACAAAAAAAATTACATTGCGGAACAAAAATATAAGATTTAATCATCCCAAAATATTTCGAAATTTTATCATAATAAAAATAATAATATAATGAATAAATAAACAATATAGGAACATATAATGTTGGGCTATTTAATATTTATATAGATACATAATTAAGGCCCAACCCATATATAATGTTATTATAAGCTTGCTTAATCCTAAGGTAAAGGAATCGTTGGGGGAACACATCCCATCATTATAGCTTTGAAAAACTCAATACTTATCTATATCATATGCGACATCAAAGGTTTCGAGTAAGAAAAACCCTAAACATAGGAAGAAGTTCCAACACTATAATCCAAGAACTTAACTACATAGAGATCGGCCGAAGTAAGGTATGCAAAAAGGAAACCTTCTCATTAGTGTATTTAATATATTTTCAAGACATAAACATATGTGTATATGATCTTTTCGTATAACTATCAATCTTATAATCTTTATTCTCATGATTATATTGGGGTATCTTGTGTGATTATGTTGGGAATTTTCGAATTATAAATACAGCTTAGGGTTTAGATTCTGAAAAATGGAAGTTATCGTGTTTGAGTGTTTATATCATATGAAGAATGGGTTTGGTGACTTTCGAATAACTAATGTTCATGAGGATTAATAAGTCTCGATGAAAACTGTGTTTTGAATGTACAAATGTCGATACATGATATGGTAGGAAGATGTCGAGACATGTTTAGGAAAATGTTGACATAGATCTCGTGTTGTGTTTTGTCTCGACATTTATTAGATGTGGTAGACATCGACATTTTTCTCACAAAAGATCTTGATATAAGTAAAAAGCTTCGATATTTTCTGGAGAACTCGACATATGTTTTCTGTTCTCGACATTTTAATAAATAGGATCTCGTAATAAGTGATGTCTCGACATTTATATTTAGAGGTTTCGATATTATATAAGCCTTCGACATTTTATGGTCTCGAGATTTATTTTTATACACAGAAGGTCTTGACATTTGAATCCTCACAAAAAGATTTCGATACTCAACATGATTTCAGTAGTATTCTACACTTAATAAGTTTTCGATATTTTAGAATTTTGCTAATTTTAGGGTTTTACTATTTCTAGGGTTTTCGATATCTTAGGGTTTATTTGTTTTTAAGAATATCATTATTTTTAAGTTTTCATAAATTTTAGGGTTTTCTATAATTAGGGTTTGGGAACTTAAAAAAAAACTTACACAGTTTAGCAAATATACTAATATGATAACATTTATTTATTCAGAGGATCGACTTATAGGGATTCCATCAGACTTCTCATTTAGCGATAGCAGGAGGACAGGTAAGTGGATTATCCATCTACAATACGTAAACACAATTATGTGTTTCATGTGATTATGTGATTTACGTGACTTATGTGGTTTATATGTTTTACGTACGTTTTATATAAATCATGTTTTATGATATTTTTATATGAATGGCACGTGCATATCACGTTAGGGCGAGAGTGTTTGTACAGTAGTGTGACGGTAATAATATGAGATATTGACGTACGGGGTAGAAAGAGATGCTTGTGATTGGTGACTCTTAGAGGAGTCGAGGTTGGCTCACTGGGCACCTGGCGGAGACAGACGTGATCGATCTGTCTACCCGGACGTGATCGATTCGGGGTGCATACCGCCGGATGGGATTTTCTTTGTGATCAGTGCGGGAGGTATACGACCTGGTAGGAGGACATTGACGTGATCGATCAGTGCACTACCGGCGTAGCTCGCCGTGAGACTTGGGGGTGGCCTCCCAGTAGTCTATTGCGCGCGGAGGTGTCGAGCCTAACCTAGGGCCCTGTGTTGTGTGAAATAGGAATGTGGGAAAAGAAAGAGTGTGCATTATATTATGTTGTGAGATATTGGGATTGGGGTTGAGTGCACACTTGCATACATGCATTTTATTCACCTACTGGGCAAATTGCTCAGTGTTTACGTGTTGTAGGTACTGAGTCCGACGCTGATACGCGTCGTGACTGAGGCGGCTGGTGGCGGTGCTCCACGGACTTTTGAGGGCGGTGCGGTACATGGATGAAGACCTGTGGAGCGCATGTAGGATTTTGTTCTTTTGATATTTTTGGGGCTTCGGTCCGTGTACAGAGATAACGATGTAGACGTATTTTTATATTAGTGTATATTATTTTAGGAAAAAGTTTTAATTAGATGGGCCTTCCGCGGCTTACGTTGCGGAAATCCGCCAATAATCTTAATTAGAAAAGTAGGGTCGCCACAGGTGGTATCAGAGCTTCGGCTTTAGATTCTGAAGACTGTCCATGTACTGCCGCTCAAAAGCCTGGAGAACCAGTCTGGCGTGTAAGTAATGATGATTGATTATGTGATTATGTGTTATTTGATATATGTACTTTCTGTGAATAATTGTAGAAATAGTTAAGAAATGCCAAGGACACGTAGAGAAGCGGGTGAAACTAGTCGTAGGGCGGGTTCGGAATCCCCACCGAATGAGGACCGCTCTACCATTCACCAGTTAACTGATCTGATTCGGCGGCAGTCCGATCAGATTAATGATCTCATCCATCGCCAAAATTCCTCGGAACGTCACTCATCCCCTAGTCTAGAACGGGTAGAGGCTGCCGGGGAAAGGTTCCGACGGTTAAACCCCCCTTCGTTCGAGGAAGCAGTCGATCCTACCTTTGCGGAGGATTGGCTCAGAACAATAGAAAATATGTTTCGAGTTAGACACCTGCCTGATACTGAAAAGGTGACATGTGCCACCTTTATGTTACGTGGGAACGCGGGCTACTGGTGGGACACCATTCAGGTGCTCGAGGATCCCACTACTATGACTTGGGAGAGATTCAAAGCACTCTTTCGGGGCAAGTACTTTACTGCACCTGATAGAGCACAGAAGCTGAACGAATTCATCAACCTCAAACAAGGAGGAATGTCAGTGGCAGATTACATCCGCAAGTTCGAGCAACTCTCAAGGTTTGCGCCGCATATAGTGGCTATAGATGAACTGAAGATCGAACGTTTTCTGGAAGGTCTCAAACCCGAGATCTTCCGAAATGTAAGCATGTACGATACCGAGGGAAAGACTTACGCTCGTATCGCTGAACGAGCAATATTAGCAGAGCAAGCAGAGAGTAGAGTTACCAAGGGTCAAGATGCAAAGCGACGGGCAGAAGTGCAACGAGGAGGGAATCAGAAACGCCCGTTCTTTGGCAAGAATCTGAACAATCGTGGAAATCAACCAGGCCAGCAGAACTGGAGACCGAGGCCAAACCAAGGACCAGCTAACGTTTCAAACCGACCCCTAAACACTGTACCTCAGTGTCGGCAGTGTGGGCGCTACCACTACGGATTATGCCATGGGCCAAGACCAAACCCAACTCCCCAGTGCTTCTGGTGCGGAAAGATTGGCCACTATGCCA
>JAPQWV010004617.1:0-28074 GCA_027422505.1 Craterostigma plantagineum
AAATGACACCAACAGACGTACCGAATTGCGAAATCCCCAAATTTGAAATAGGGTTCCTCGTACATCCAAAATTAAAGGCCGAAATCAACAAATCAAAGTTACCCAAGGTGTGAATAGCATGTATCTAATCATAAAATAGCAAGATAAACACCCAAGTAGATCCAATTTCGAAATGCCCCAACTTCGAAATTAGGGTTCATTGTAGAAATTCGAAATTCATGGATAACATCAGCGAATTAGGCATGCCCATAGTGTCAATAGCACGTAACGAACTTAGAAAGAGCATGTTTATATCCCAAATTAGCACAATTGGACGAAATACCCAAATCGAAGCCAATTAGGGTTGAGAAGAAGACATACCTTGCGAGCTTAATAGATTGTGGGTTATGGAGGCCTAGGGAGGTTCGCCGGTGTTAGGTGAAACGGCGCGGTGGTCGGCGTGAGTGGGTGGTGTGTGTCTGTGCCGTGAGAGAGACGAAGAAGAAGAGGCACGAGAGAAAGGGGGAATAGAGAGAGGGGAGGAGACGGAATATATATAATATATACATATATATATATATATATTAACTAAAATCCGTAAGTGTCACGGCCGTCAGCTTCTGGCTGTGACAAGAGACAATAAGTGTCTCTGGATGAAGGCACGACCGTGAAGCTTAAGCTTCTGGCCGTGACAAGCGGCAGCGAGGGCCTCTGTTCTCAGTCACGGCCGTGACATATAAGTCACTGGCCGTGACACTGTCAAGTTTTTTTTATAATTATTTTCATGAGTCAAATGGAGCATCTTTTTTCGAGTAATCTAGACATGGGTCGAGCAATCTTAGAGAAGTCTTTAATAAATCGACGGTAAAACCCCAGCATGACCTAGAAACTTCTATTCGACTTTACGTTCGAGGGGACAGGTAATTTTTCTATCGTCTCTAGTTTAGCTCTGTCAACTTCGATTCCTTTAGAGGAGATCTTGTGGCCCACAACTATACCCTCTCGAACCATGAAATTGCACTTTTCCCAATTAAGTGCCAAGTTCATAACCTCGCAGCGTGCGAGTACGAGCTTCAAATTATAACGCCATACATCTAACGACGAACCAAACACAGAAAAATCATCCATAAACACCTATATTACCTCACCTACCAGTTCATCGAATATGGCCATCATGCATCGCTGGAGGTGGCTGCGGCATTGCAAAGACCGAATGACATCCTTCGGTACGCGAACGTCCCGAACGAGTATGTGAATGTGGTCTTCTCCTGGTCCTCAGATGCTATGGGAATCTGCAGATAACCTGACAAGCCATCAAGAAAGCAATAAAATGAGTGATCGGATAATTTTTCTAACATTTGGTCAATAAAAGGTAAGGGAAACTGATCCTTTTGCGTGGCGTCATTCAACTTTCTGTAATCGATGCAGACGCGCCACCCAGTCAAGGTCCTTGTCGGAATCAACTCATTCTTCTCGTTGGCGAGGACCGTCATGCCTCCCTTCTTTGGGACCACTTGGGCCGGGCTGACCCATGCGCTGTCTGAAATGCGTAGATCATCCCTGCATCTAATAGCTTGATCACCTCCTTCTTGACGACGTCCTCCATGTTGGGATTGAGGCGCCTTTTGACCTTGAGCGACCGGCTTGAAATCGTCCTTCATGAGGATCTTGTGCGTGCAGTAGCTCGGGTTGATACCCCTTATGTCCGATATCTTCCACGCCAAGGCCTTCTTGTGTGCTCTCAACACGTTCAGGAGCTGCCTCTTCTGTCCATCGTCGAGGATCGACGAGATGATGACTGGTAGCCTCTTGTTGCTGCCGATAAATGCATACTCGAGGTGGTCGGGTAGCGGCTTCAAATCTAGGACCAGTGGCTCCTCGATCGAGTTCTTTTCCTTGTCCTCTTCGCGGCTCTCATCGATGGCTATTATGGGCTCGTCGACCTCCTCCCCACACTCGTCGATCGCCATAATCGTGGCATATCCTGCTCGCCGACCTGTGATAGACCTTGCACAGAAAAGAGGAAGACGTGCTCAAAAGTGTCTAAGTAATAACACTTATCGTCATGCTCAATACTCTTTTTCATCGAGAGACTGAGAGAATATGCATAAACTGATGAGAGTACTTCCAGACGATAATAATGTGCTTGGGATTCAAATCCCGCTAGGTATTATCGACTAAGACAATGAAATATCGTTCCTACGTGGTTAAGACTAAGTCACAGTAATTTCCTACCCGTTCATGAATTTGCTATCGCCCTAAATGCCCTAAATGCTCACGGGGATCTAAAATTCAATAATTACTAAAGGCGAGGATCGAGTATTTGCTTTCGCCCTATACTCGAATCATATCTTCTACGAACGGCCTAATCGTTATTTGACTGTTGCCCCAAACGATTTTCCAAACATCCACTTTAACACATAGACATATTAAAGTGAATAAGCAATTTCATAGATAGATAAATTGTCAAAGCACAGGAGTCACGATAAACATATGTATTAAATACGAACAAACCTAGCGTTCATCTACTCCCAAACACGGAAGGGATTTAGCTACTCATAATTGATGAGAAAACAACGAAGGAAATAGAAAACGAGGAAGGAAGACGCATGATCTTGATATACTGATGGATCTGGGACGGTAGCGTGGATGAATCTCTGTTCCTCCTTTAATTCGGTCTGATTGCGTCGTTGATCTGTCTCTTGCGCTTCTCGGGTGGAATTCTCCGTTCTTGGCATCTCTATTTCGTCTCTGAGGTGTTAGGGGTATGATGTGAGAGCTATCTCCCTTTTGTGAATCAATTCGGACCATTATACTCAAATTCGCTACTGTCACGGCCTGGGATATGGGCCTTCACGGCCTTGACACTCTTCTTAAACATCGCTTCGTCTTTCTGCGGGTGTCACGGCCAAATGCACGAGCATTCACGGCCGTGACTCTCTTCGATTCAACTCTCTGTCCATTGTCACGGCCTCGTGCACCACATGTCACGGCCCTGACTTGCATGTTGCAACGTTTTTGTCCAGTGTCACGGCCTGGTGCACACCTAGTCACGGTCGTGACTTCAGCCAGCGATACCTTGTTTGCGGTCTGCCTGCTGTCACGGTCGTGACTCATGTCTTCGTGGCTTGGTTAGTTTTCTGCCTATTGTCATGGCTTGATGCACTGTAGTCACGGGCATGACTGTCCACTGCAGGTTCATAACTTGTCCGTTTTGCCTCGTTTTCGCTCCGTTTTCGCTCCTTTTTTGCCCGATAGCCGTCCTAAGGTCATTCAATATCAAAAGAAGTGTAAATAGGGCGAATAAGTGCATAAAATGATTGCTAGAACTCTATTATAACTCAATTAAATACTACGATAAATGCATTGAAATACGTTTATCAGTTACCTTGACATCTAGAGTCTAAATCATAAGCTAAAAATGTAATTCATACCTTTCCTAATGCTCCAAGTTGATTCTCCTCCTTCTATCTACTTATCGTTTCTTAGTGTGAGAAATGATTTGTATTTTTAGCTATCAAGGTATGGTTGCTTAGATATAGGTTGACGTGCTATTTCCTTAATATAAGGAAGTATGTCGCTAACGTTTATATTTAAGGATTTGGGCCTAAGTTGAGATCTAAGCCCAATCACAAATATAACGCAACTTCTTTCCTTACCAATTTTATTACCCCAATTCCTTTATCCTATATTTTTTAAATCCCTACTAAGTTAAATATTATCTAAGCATGTAATTACATGAAATAAATAAAATCACGTAAGCACATAGTTAATGCACCACTATTCACACAATCGCACAGGCACGCAATTAATTCATGAAATTCATGGTCACATAGACATAAAATGTGTGATGCAAATGTATGAAATCGCATAATCATAAATCGTGCACGTGAATTTATTGGCTAGCTTATGGGGCTCGTGTCCACATCAACCCTCAAAACAAACAACGAAAATCCTTCATCAACTCTACTACAAAAATTATGGATGCTTATACACTGGGAAATGACAACCGTTGTCCGATCCTTAAAAGAGGCGAATACATTGTCTGGCGAAGCCACTTTCTGAATTTATCGAGCTAAAGGATCAGGCCGGCAACCTTCTCTTGTCACTTAAGCAAGGTCCAGCTCAGTTCTGGGTAAATGTACCCGGCGAGAACAAAGCCAATCCTCCAATGCCTGCCTCAAGGCAACTCAAAGAGCCTAGGGAATATACAGAGGAGGAAAGAGTTAGACCAAAGGCTGTCTGATAGCCATGAACACTCTAATACAGGGCATTCCAAACGACATCTATTAATAGATCGACAGCCTTCCAACGGCTAAGGTGATCTGGGATGAATTGCAAGATGATGCAAAGAACGGAAGTAGGCATCAAAGCCAAGAAGGCAAACACTCTCACGGCTTACGACTCTTTTAGAGCAAAACCTTAGGAGAGCCTACATGATCCCTATCAGAGATATCTCACACTTCTGAATGAGATGTGGAAAATAGAAATCACCAACACGAATATGGAAACCAACATTTGATTTCTATCCTCTCTGCCTCGAATGGAAGAAGATATCCACCCAAATCAGACAAAACAAAGACCTTGAGGAGTTGGATATCCATGCCATGTTCGACAATCTCGCACAGAACAAAGAAGATGTAAGTGAGACTCAGAAGGAGCGGAAGGGCAAGCTGATCGAAGACACAGTTGCCCTAATCTCAGAGAAGCGGAGTTCAAATTCAAGGAAAGAGAAGATCATTAGGCATCCTACCACTTCAGAGTCGGAAAATGAATCACACTCAGGCGTGGAGCCAAATATAAAAGCACTGGGAAAGCAGTTAGCTCCAATTTGAAAAATGATGAGCAGGCAATACTTCAAAAGGAAGTCCACATATCAGGTCAAGAACGCCAAAGAGCCGAACAAGTGCTTTAACTGCGACAAACCAGGTCACTATGCCAGAGATTGCACTCCCAAAGAAGAGAGATGCCAATTGCTACTCCAGGAAGCTTTAACTCACAAAGCAGAAAGAAGCTGGCGTAGCTCTGATGGCAGAACAAGACCACTGGCTCGAAGATACGTCAAGCTCTGAAGAGGAGAACCTAGCCCTCATGGCCCACCTGGACGAGAACTCAGACGTCAAAACCTCCATTCAGATGGATGACCAAGCATCCGAATCTTCGCAAGAGGTAGTCTCTCCTTTTGCATTATTGACCATGTTAGAATCGTATCAATTAAATATGCTAACATGAAACGTGAGCAGGAAAGTGTAAAGGAAGTAGAAAAGAAACTATCTAGGTCTCAGGAGAGAATAACTAGTCTCGAGGCGGAAATTAGGAGCTCTAGCGCCAAAATAGAAGAATTATCTGTGCGCCCCAATATTAGCGAGATTAAGTATATTCCCCTAGAGAAGCATAGTTCGATAGTAAAATAATTAGAAGACAGGCTAGAAAATAACTATAATTGTTTGGTTAGAAATCTCATTGAGAAAGCTAGCCTCAATTGTATCTTAACTGAAGCGACAACTAAGGTCACCAACCTAAAAGCTCAATTAGATAAATCTATTGCTAAGGTTCGTGAACTTAAGAAAGATCTTGACGCCTGTAAGCCGCCAAATTAATGGTGGAAAATAATTATTCTCTCTTAGGCGAAGAACGTAAGAAGCTATACAACAAGATTAAGAAATTAGAAGATCTTCTTGTAAGAAGGGGACAAACTGATCAAATAATATTCTTATATCAATCCATGGGCTTAGAATTCTATGATTGTTTGGCTTAGGCTTTGAGAATCGACGTCGCTTGACGAAAGTTGACTGCAAATAAATTTACGATGTCAAGTACATGGGTATGGAATTAACGAATCTTATGGTTTTTACTAACTCAAAAGAAATAGATGCATTAGAAGAAACCAAGAGAAAAGCCAAGACTAGGGTTTAAATCCCCTCTTCCTACACAAAATTGAATCGAAGTTACAAAACTAGGGATATTCCCAAGGTTTGGAGCTTTGAGTCAATTTATCTCCCGAAGATCGCTCTACAAAAGAGGAAGCATATACTCAACATTATGAAAATTCTCTCTATATACCCCCTATTGTTAGGAAAATAGAAGGGTTAAGAGTCTCATTAGAAAACAAACGAGAGAATTTTGAAGCAAAGAAAATGTTCCTAGAAGAGATGGAATCTCAAAGCTTCCTCTGTCTCCCAATCTATTTCTCACGCATTACACTCAAAGGAAACTATCATTATGAAAAGCGTGAAGAAAGAAAAATTGCCTTCTAAAGCTCAGAAATCTAACAATAAAACTGACTATAACCATGTGTTTGCTACGTCTACAGGGAGCGTAGTACATGAGATAGAGAAATCGAAGGCAAGAGTGTCTAATTTAGAAATTAAGAAGGAGCCCTAGATGTCAAAGTTTCAACTGTATCTCCTCCTTCTGTACTAAGAAAAGACACTCGTAGAAATTAAAGAGCGATTTCTTCGCTTCTAATTATTATGTCTTCATGCTCCTTAGAGCCAACTACATTTAGAAGCACTAACTACGAAATAAGCTCTTCCTCAAACGTAACAAACACTCAATCTAAAACAAATGCCGATAGGAAGACTCGTAGGAAACAAGATCCAGTCATTAAGAAGGTGTATAGTGCCATTCATGCATGTTTTCACCTAAGGTATCCTGTAATGATCCAATCCCCTAAACACCTTAGGAGACTATCAAATGAAAAGATCTTTTCCTGAATCAAACCTACCAAAGCATTTGGCCGCACTGAAATTACTCTTCCCTGCCAGGTTCAACCCAAATGGGTTAAATCATCGCTAGAAAGACGAAAGCAAAAAGGCCAAGTCTCCTACAAAGGCAAAACTCAACTCCACTTCTTTGAAAATGACTTGGGTTGCCAAAGCTCCTTCTAGTAATAATTTTGGAACCATATCTAAACCAAAAACTAAATCTGCTAATCTAAGAGGACCCATTTTAAATGGATACCTAAAGCTCTCTAATCTGGTTTTGCAGATCCATCATGTGTGGTACCTCAATTCCGGTTGCTCCACACACATGACGGGAAATCAAGAGCTGCTGAGCAACTATCACGATCGATTGAATGGAAAAGTCAGATTTGGAAACAATGACTCGGCTTCTATACTAGGATTCGGCGATATTATTTTGGATAATATGACCATCAAGGATGTCCCGTACGTCGAAGGCCTCCGCCATGACTTGTTCAGCATAGGCAAGTTCTGCGACAAAGGATTCCAGGTGGTCTTCCATGCTGACCGGTGCAGAATATTGGACAGTCAAGACAAAGAAATCCTCCAAGGACTTTGAAAATCAAATCTTTACACGATCAACCTGACGTCCGTGTAGCCCTCGACAGCTGTACGCCTCATCTCCCAAACTGTAATTCAGAGGAACAGCTTATGGCATCAACGCATGTCCCAGCATCAAAGCTCTTCAACGTCTTCAACGAAGAAGTTGGTTCACGGTCTTCCAACTATAGTATAACAGAAAGAGCATCAGTGTTCGGCATGTCAACTAGGAAAAATAAAGCGAGCGTCTCATCATGTTAAACTGGTTGCCTCTACTTCACGTCTTGTTGGAACTTTTTTATTGTATTCAATTAATATAGTTGTCTTAGTCTTGCTATGCAAACTAGTAGTATTGGGTTAATGGTAATTAGTCGTTGTGTATGACTACTTGTGTAAATATACCACGAGGTGGTATATATAAGCGAACTCCTTAGGAAATAGGAGTGCGTTGTACAAGGGAATTTAGATTGAAAAATAGAACTAAAAATTTAGAGAGAAGATTTTCGCCTCCCTTGAGCGCTCTCCACGTTGCTTCTCTCCAAAGCTTTCTTCGTAAGCAAATCTCAATCATAAGCTCTCGATTTTCTTAGATTTGCTATTCGATTCTTAGTAATTTGATCTAGGTTGGGTAATTGGGGTCCTAACAATTGGTATCAGAGCTGAGCGTGTTAGGATTTGGATTAAATTTTCTGAATTTTTGCATCGAATTTTCTGCTATTCACTGCTATCTTCGATCGCACTGTTCTTCAGAAAAATTCAATCTGATTCTTCAAAAATTGGATCTGTTCTGCTGCTGTTGTTGATCGATTGTGTCTTTTTCGTTGGTCTGAGCTCATTTTCAATCGATCTAACCAACTTTTCTGAGAATGTTGAAAGTTTATGGAATTTTCGTTCGTGACAGTTCTTCAAAAGCTCAATCTGTTGTTCCAAAATTCGATTTGTTATGCTGTTTTTGGTTTTCGATCGACTGTTTAAAACGTTTCTGTCTATAATATGATCAATCGAACCCGTATTCTGTTCGAATATTGAAGTCGATTGAAAATCCTGTTTGACTGTTCTTCGTGAAATTTCGAGAAATTCGACCGATTTTGCTGTTTTGAGGTTAAATTGAGTGTTCGTAATCGTTAATCTACACGTCTCGATCAATAACCCAAAGTGAATTTGAACAATTTTGTTTTTGGATCAAGCTTTCTTCGTGTTTTGTTCTTTCGCGGCATCGTCTCTGTTCTTCTCTGTTCGTTCTCTGTTCTTGCCTGTTCGATATTGTTCTTCGCCAAGCTGGAACGATTCTTCGATCGAGAAACTCACCGTCGCAATTTATTTTTTGATCGAAATACTTTTTCGACCACAACCACTCGAGAAATCTGTTCAGCGCGTTTGCCTGAGCTTCGTCGGTTCAACACGAAAAAAAAATTCTGTTCAAAGCTCGAGAATTCGGGTCAACGCGAAAACTCCGGTCAAAACTTGCAAAATCTGATCAAGAAAGGTTTACAATCGCAGAATCTATTGTCTGAATTTTTTTTCAAGGGCAAAAACATCTGCTAGAGCTTAATCTTTGTTTCGACTGTTGATCGTATTCATCCACGGAATTTTTTTTTTTTGTTTCACGATCGAGAAACCTGTTCAAAGCTAGAAAGGTTTTCGATCGAAAAATCCATTCGCGGAAAATTTTCGATCGGAAAATTCGTTTTTTTTCGACCGTGAAATCCGAAGTCATCTTCTTCGCGTCGCTTATAGATAAATCTATACATACAGTTGAAGGGCAAATTGTGTTCTAAGTCCCTGAAATAATATTTCAGACCCTACAGTTATATTTTGGTCCCTAATAGTTTTCAATTCAGCCCTGGAAGTTCTGATCTAGTCCTTAACTTTCAATTCAACCCCAGAACTTTCAAATTTTATTGAATTCTCACTCATTTACGTGATTTTACATTCGCAAATTTTTGTCTAGTTGCTTTTTACAGGGTCGTCGTCGCAAAACTTGTTTTTCGCCCGCAAAACCTTTTGCGATCGAAAAATTTTATTTTAAAGGTTTAGGTATTAAAGTCTCAACGACGACGTATTATCAAATTACAAAACTTTTACGATCGTAAATCAATACGTAACTGTTTGAAATTCAAAACTATTTTCTAAAAATAGTACTTCATCGAAAAACTTAACAATCGAAAACAGTGCTCTACATCTTAATTAGAAACTTTGACTCGAAAATTATTTTCGATCGAAAACAGTGCCTTATACATTAAAAAAAATTTAATCAATTTTTGATCGAAAACAGTAATTTTCAAATTGGCACATTATAGAAAGCTTTTGGTATATACTATTCAATTTTTAAATCAAACTTTAAAAACCAAAATCTTTTCGAAACTGAAATTTTAAAAGCCAAATACTTTAATCAGTATTAAAAAAAATCCAAATCACAAAACACGTTACGACCCCAAATATCCAAATTAAAAAAAAATTAAATAAAATTCTTAAAACCAAAATGGATACCTACTCGATTACTCGATCCGACGACACTAGCTCCGACGACATTGGCTCTGACTTTGATGAACGACTAAAGGAGTTTGGGAGTCAACTACGATTAATTGAGGAGTCAAAGAAGAAGTCCACAAAGACCAAGTCACACTCAAAGAAGCAAGAGACTACAAACTCCGAAGAAACGACGCACTTGGCTTTGATGGCATACAACGAAGATGAATATCCTCTAAGGAGGCAATGATTCCTAACTCGACATTGTTTAACATGTTATGATCCTTACAAACTAGGTATGCTAACATGAAAAATGAGCAGAAAAGTACAAAAGAGTTAGAAGAAAAATTATCTAAGTCTGTGGAGAAAATAACTAGTCTCGAATTAGAACTTGCTAAAATAGATGAACTAACTAAGGGCTTGAAATTAGTGAGACTAAGACGCCACAGTTACAGACACATAGCTCAAAAATTAAGGAATTAAAAGTGAGGCTATAAAATAACTACAATTGTTTGGTTAGGAACCTCAACGAGAAAGCTAGCCTCAAGTGTAGATTAACAAATGCCAACTCTGAGATCACTAGTCTAGAATCTCAATTAGAAAATTCTAATGCTAAGATTAGTGAACTTACCAGGAGTTTAAATGCCTATGAAATCGAAAAGAGCACTGCTCAAGCTAACTATGCTTTCTTAGGTGAAGAACGTAAATTTAGAAAATCTTCTTGCGACTTCTAAGACAGAGGAAGTAAAATCTCATCATTCTGAAAATTCTTCTTCCGTTGATATACTTTCTATAAAGAAAATAGATGATTTAAATTCTACAGTAGAAACGGAAAGAGAGAATTTTGAAGCGAGAAAAAATGTGCTTTTATTAGAAATATCTAATCTTAAAGCTTTCTCATAAGGAAAGTTAATCTTTAAGCAGGTTAAGAAAGAAAGGCTTTGAGCGCCAATAGATCAAATACTCCAATTTTTAAAGCTGTTACTTCTACATATTCGTTAAAGCCTATCAATTTTAGAAGTACAAACTTTGAAAGTGGCTCTTCCTCCAAGAAGGAAATTTTTCACGAATATATTTCAAGTTCTAGCGCATAGACTTCATCATGTGCTTCAAATAATTCTACTAATTACTCGTTTAAAAAGCCTAGAATTGAAAATAATTTTCGAAATTCTTATTCTCATTCGAATGTGAAAAATGTGCATTCTCCTTGTAGGAAATATGGTACCTCTACTTTACATGCTTATCATTGTATCTGTTCGCATTCTTACATCAAGTATCCAGTCAAGGTTAAATCCGAAAAACATTTATTACGACTGGACAATGAGAAGATCTTTAAAAATACATATTCTTGGAGCACATTCTCAAAAGCTGAATTTTCATATCCGTGTAGTCATGCAAAAATGGATACCTACGTCGTAAATCAAGTCACATAGTCCTAGTGAAAAATGGATTCCTAAGGCTAATTCATCGACCAATATAGGATCACAATCTAATTTTACACGATTTACGACTAACTCGTTTTCTGCTAATAAGAGAGGACCCATACGACAACGGGTAACAAAGTCCCAATAGTTTTGAAGATACTCCTCATGTATGGTAACTCTGCTGGTAGTTGCTCCACATACATGATCAAGGGCGAGCGGCAGAGCAACTACAACAATTCCCTACCTACTCGAGAACTCGGTGACAAAGTTCCTTACTCATTTTTTAAAAAACAAAGTGCTGAAATTTTAGGATAAGTCACATTTTAATTTCTTAGGGATTACAATTTGGTACATTATGCATCTGAGCTGAAATGTTAAGTGCCAAACTTTTTTTACGCATTTTACGCAAATAGCTATAAAAATTAAAAAAAAAACTATATATGCATTTTTTCTCTTTTTTTTTTCTCATGCATCTTCATTCCTTTTCAAAATAAAAATAAAAAAAATTATAAACATAAATATTCATGCATTTATTTATTTCTGTTATCATGTCATATCTTTTTTCTTGCATTGATTTTATTTTTTTTTTGTCATTTAAAAGAAACAACAACAAAAAAATATATACAAGAAATTAAGTACAATGAAAATTTAAAATAAAAAAAATTAGAAAAATAAAAACACAAACAAAATTTTTTCTTGCATTGTTTAGAAAAACAAAATTAAACAAAAACAAAAACAACATAAAAATTGGGGAGTGACGATTACTCGATCTACTTCGATTTGTTCACAAAAATCTTTCCTTGATATATGACTGGTTATTTGCTTAATATTGTCTGTCTAGTCGCATTCTTTTGTCTAAAGGCCACTCGTTTGTTCCACTAGACACAAACCACATCATATATGTGAGCTTTTGAGCCTTATTATTTTTTACTGGAATTTATCCTTGAGCGAGTCACGCATCAAATGCTTGTCTTAACTTGTTTTTCCTCGCCTCATACTTGCCTTGCGTTAGATTGTTAGGAAAATGATTAGGGCACGTAGGAAATTTTTCACTTGGCCAAAATAGAAAATATCATCCTTGAAATTATTCCTCTAGTAATCCCTGTTGAGCCTTCTCTGATATCATTTTCTTAATTTGCATCCCGATCAAGCCTTCAACCGTTATTCATCAATTTCGAAGGGTTGCATAAACGAGAAAAGGAGGGGGAGAAAAAGGCGACGAAAGAAAAATAAGAAAATAATGACAAAAGGCGGTGGAAAATGCGCACGAGGAATGCTCAACGCACAATAAATAGTCCAAAAGAACATGCCTTCCTAATTATTGAAATCTTCTAGAAATCATAAGAAGAGGGCATGGATCTTGCTGTGAACTTCTCCTTCGATAAGTATACTCGTCAGAACGGCTGGAAGAGGAGCACCACGAAGTGAACTTCTCCAACGATAATCTGATCTTATATCGAGACAACGAGAAGAGAGGTACGGCATTGGGTTCGAATTCCATAACTATGAACTTCTCCAAATTGGTAATCTTTGAATCCTCTCTAGGGATTAAAAGAAGATGAGCACGGTATCGACCCGAGAACCAACAAGAAGAACTTCACCTTAGATAATCTCTCAGCCTCGTAGAGAAGCGGAGCTTCAGCTTGAGCAAGTGTAAAAAATAATATGAAAAAATTAAAGGATGAAAAAGAAAATGCCGGTGAAGAGGACGACGAAGAAAATGAAGAAGATCTTTAGTGCACGATTCCTAAATATTTCCTTCCCTTCTAAGTCAGAAACAAAATCCTAACTCCCTCAAAAGTCCCTTTGATTCCGAATCGACGGTCTCTCGCTCGGTGAAATGATTAAAAGCGCCTTTATAGCAGGTTAATTGATAAAATTTGGTTGCATTGACATGAGTTATATATCTAGTATATAAATCCCATGATAAAAATAATTGAGCGCTAGAGCGAACCTCGGAGTTGTCGAAATGGATCACTCTATGAACTTAGGACTTTAGTTTGATGACATGACTTGACGGCGAATTATTATTCTATGTGTCATGTGAAATATTTGCGTGAAAATGATCAAAGTGACGTTGACCCTATAATAAAACAGAAAATAATAATAATAGAACTTAAAAAATCGTATAGTATTGTTTCAAAAAAATTTTATTTTTTCTTTGCATATTTTTCATGCATTTTTTTCTTGTATTTTTGTATTTATTTTACTTTCATTTTTCTTATGCATGAAAAATTTCGCACATTTTCAAATTATTCGCACATGCATTGGCACAGACTTAGTTAAAAGCGAAATATTTCTTGCTTATATGGATACGCAAAATTTTAGTATGCATGCTTAGGGGTTCATGCATATACGCCGAAATGATAATATGCGTTACTACTCGTTGTGTTATATGTGTTAAATTCTCATATGCATATCTTGGTGAATATGTATATCTTTGCAAAATTGTTAAACACTATATATGCACTATTTGAGGGGGAGTCATGATTCTTAGAGTGCGAAAACGTGAATTAAGGGGGAGAATGAGATTTACTCTATTGTTTTGAAATTACTCCGTTATATGTTTCTAGTGAGCATGAATTGAGGGGGAGTAATATGAATTTAAGGTGGAGTAATTTTAACTGTTATAATTCATGTTTACGCTTTTATATTGTACTTTAGAATCATGAACTCTCCTTGAATCTTTTTAAACGACTAAATCCTCGAGGGGGAGGGGCTTTTTAGTGATTTCAGGTCTGTGAAGTGGACGCTTTTCAAGAAGATCTTCCAACTATCACGTTGAATTCTGCTATCGAAGATTTCGCGAAAGAAAGAGATGGCCTACCTTCTTTTGGAACTAGAGACGCTTCTTCGAGGTCGAACCAGACAACTTCCATTCGGAGAAGACGAATCTAGCAAAACGGAGAAGATGGCTAAACCCGAGCCCTCAGCTCGACCGAACGACACGTCCAACCGTGTTCAAGCATCATCAATGATCGAAGTTGCCAGCCGTGTCCACCGCATCAACGATCGAAGTTGCCAACCGTGTCCACCTCTCCAAACCTCGCATCGACTCCCCGATCTCAACACAAGGTTGATCCAAATAGGGGGAGTTTCGTGTTTCGTGCGCTTTCACGGGAGAGATGGAACACGGACTTTCCAAAATCCGGCAAGAACTTCGTACATCTACGACATTTAGGAGAAGACTTCAAAAGAAAATTCGAAGAAAAAGGCGATGCCTAGAAGACCGGGTGAGCTTGAAGATTTTCTAAAGAGGCGATTTCGAGGACTCTTTCCATTGCAAGACGAAGATAGCCCGCGCTATATTGGAAATTGAATACAAAGAGAGAGATTGTTGGAACTATTTTATTGTATTCAATTAATAGAGTTGTCTTAGTCTTGCTATGCAAATTAGTAGTCTTGGGCTAAATGGTAATTAGTCGTTTGTAGGACTATTTGTGTAAATATACCACGAGGTGGTATATATAAGTGAGACTCCTTAGGAAATAAGGAGTGTGTTGTACAAGGGAATTTAGATCGAAATATAGAATTGAAAATTTAGAGAGAACATTTTCGCCTCCCTTAAGCGCTCTCAACGTTGCTTCTCTCCCAAGCTTTCTTCGTAAGCAAATCTCAATCATAAGCTCTCGAATTCTTAGATTTGCTATTCGATTCTTTGTAATTCGATCTAGGTGGATAATTGGGATCCTAACACGTCCTCTAGAACTATTACACATGGACCTCTGTGGACCGATGCAACATAGAGTATCAACGGACGAAAGTATGTACTAGTCATTGTAGATGATTTCTCTCGCTACACATGGACGAAGTTTCTCCAAACTAAAGATGAGGCAGGGGACTTGATCGTAAGCTCCGTGAACTCGACTCACAATCTGTTGCAACAGAATATCCAAGTTATCCGAACGGACAACGGAACTGAGTTCAAGAATAAATTTCTCAGCGATTTTTATCTAAAATTTGGAATTAGTCAGCAATTCACAGCCGCAAAGATGCCTCAACAGAATGGGGAAGTCGAAAGGAAGAACAGAACTCTAGTGGAAGTAGCGCGAACGGTGTTGATCCACTCAGGCCTCCCACACTTCCTTTGGGCTGAAGCAGTAAATACCACCTGCTTCATTCAGAACAAAAAGATAGTTCACAAGTGCTTTGATAAGACTTCATACGAGATCATTAAAAAGCGAGCACCCAACATCTCTTTATTCAAGGTCTTCGGGTGCAAGTGCTTTGTGGCGAATGATAGAGAACAATGCGCGAAGTTCGACCCTAAAGCACTCGAGGCCACTTTCGTCGGGTATTCTTCTACTTCGAAAGCGTAAAGATAATACATCAAGTCCAACCGAACAATAAAAGAAAGCTACAATGTCACTTTCCAAGAAGTGGCAGATATGGCTGCTGTTGGCCGAATCGAAGCCATCTGCCTTTACTTGGCTTATGCGGCCCATAAATACTTCAAAGTCTACCAAATGGATATTAAGATCACCTTTGTCAATGGCGTGTTAAAGGAGGAAGTTTATGTCGCTCAGCCAGAAGGTTTCGTTGACCTAGAACATCCCGATCACGTCTATCGATTGGACAAAGCTCTCTACGAACTAAAACAAACCCCACGTGCTTGGTATGATGTCTTGAGCGAATTCCTCGTAAAATCTGGATTCATACGAGGAACGATCAATACGACACTCTTCATCAAATGGCAAGACAAAGACTTTATGGTCGTCCAAGTTTACGTAGACGACATCATCTTCGGGTCAACAAATCCAAGAGGTTTGGAGATTTAATGTAGAGCGAGTTTGAAATGAGTCACATGAGAGATGTGGTTCTTCTTAGGACTTCAAGTCAGGCAGCTCGACGATGGAATTTTCATCAGTCAGACGAAATATATCAAGGATATTCTGAAGAAATTCCATCAAGATTAGAGCAACCCTCTCAGCACTCCTATGTCAACAAATTTTCAAGTTGTATGCCGATCCACTGGAAAAGCAATCGACATCACACTTTATCGCAGCATCATTTGGTCTCTTCTCTATCTCACCTCAAGCCGGTCGGACTTCATGTTCGCCACCTGTTTATGTGCCCGTTTCAAAGTCGATCCCAAGGATTCTCACATGCTTGGGGTGAAGCGGATCTTGCGCTACCTCAAGGGCACATCCACCTAGGATTGTGGTAACGTAAAGGTACGAACTTCAAACTTATCAGCTACACTGATGCTGATTCTGCAGGTTGTCGAATGGACAAAGGAAAAGCACATCCGGTGGCGCTCAATTTCTAGGCAAAAAGCTGGTCTGTTGGTCATCCAGGAAGCAGAATTGCGTGAAACATCAACGGCTGAGGCAGAATACGTCGCGATCGCCAGTTGTTACTCTCAAATACTATGGATGAGGACCCAGCTCCGTGATTATGGGTACAATTTAAATATATACCCATTTACGGTGATAGCCAAAGTGCCATTGCGATTAGATGTAATCCCGTTCACCACTTGTGGCGCCCCGCCTTTCACCACTACTTTCTTAACTAGTCTATGCGACTAATGTCCTAATAATGAAATAGACCGAACAAAACTTCGTATAAAATTTTTCCTTTTATAAAAAGGACTCGTAACGGTTCCTACAAAATTATCATGGGTCCTATTTACATAGGAAAGCGCGCATGCTGGTCAAGATAAATTTATCTACTGGGCCTCCACAAGGTCGCATCCATGCACACACTTCCATCTCAAAAGCCCTCGAAAGCTTCAAAAGTTGGCCTCGCCGTGAAAATGATCACGTACCGTGATCGCGGGGTCCTACAACACATAAAAATGTGGAATGAGCTTATAAAGCTCAGTAAGTGAAAACCATGCATGCAATGCACGTGACCTAAATAGCGAAGGCAGTCGCGCCAATGCTATCTACTACTCACATCCTGCTTGACCTTTCATAACATATTTGGGCCCCTTTCGGCTTTCAATCTTACTATGCACCATATAGAGCTCAAACCCCTAAGGGTATAAATAAGTGGCAGTACACACACTGGGAGGCTAAATCCGAGTACTTCATCTGTGCTTAACCCTATGGTGCCTTTCAATCCCAATGTGGTCCACACTGAGAGGCTAAGTGCCTTTCAATCCAAGTGCAGTCCCATTGAGAGGCTAACCCGGGCACACAGATATTGTTTAACCCTAAGGCGCCTTTCCATCCCAAATGCGGTCTGACACGCGGGCGCTTATCGCTGGTTGCTTACTACGAGGTCGCCAACACTCGAGGTTCCCTCGGTGCCGCTCATACCCTAGAGTCGCATCCTTCAGGTTGCATCTCCCGCTACGGGGTATTTACCTGCCTCTCGTGAATCAGACAGTAGGCCTTGTGAATCGCCGTAATATATTTCCCTACCTCTCGTGAATAGGTAATTCGGCCTCGTGAATCGTCATGGTAGCATAGAAGAGCCGTAACTCATCATTGAGTCGACACAAATGCCCATATCGGCAAATATACATCGCTTTCAAGCGATCTTATACTCATGCACGCTATCTCCCTGACTCTCATACTAGTCATGCGTGTACATGCTCATGCCATGAATATGCATATCATGTCATCATATAACGTAATTAAATCACGTAAGAACTCACATAAAATCATATAAGCACATAGACACGTCACATAAAATCATAAAAGCACACAACACATAATCTCATGTACATAAAAATTATGTGTTGTAGTTGCGATTTCCACTTACCTGGTATCCTTAGCTTATCGTACGGTTAGTCGCTAACCTTCAAACCCTACGTATGGAAACATATAAAATTAGGGTTTGTTATTCTAATTAGAATTTTATTAAAATAGCTTAACTTAGAAAACCCTAATTAAGACTTTCATAAATTTCGAAGTTAATCTATATTGAAAAGGTATCATTTTAAAATTTATAAGAATCTCGGGTTGAAAAGTAATTTAAATCTCGACATATAATATTGCAAGGTTTCGAGATTTGAATGATACAAGATCTCGAAATAAAATCCGACATGAATCTCGAATGGTTGTAGATATAAATCTCGAGCTAGATGGTACCTTAGATCTCGACATATTCAAGATAGATCTCGATATAGTTTGGAATGAATCTCGAGATGTATTGTAAAATTAATCTCGATATGGTATGTACAAAATTTGGATATGGCACATGAGGTAAATCTCGATATGGACTTCGAAATTCCATCGGGCATGTTTTGATATTATAAACAACATTTCGAGAGGTATGTCGATATTAGCACAAAATGTCGAGATGTATGTTACAATTATAAACACGATCTCGATATGCTTCTAAAGTAAATCTCGACATCATACATATAGGAATTTGACATTTAAATAATATACCAAGATCTCGACAAATTTTGAGAAACATGTTAATTTTATAAATAAAGATCTCGACATATGACATGCAAAGATTTCGGTTTATATAGATGTCGACAACATAGATCTCGATATGACTTATAAGATGGATCTTGAGTTACTTTGTGAGTTAAATGTCGATATGGCTTTCAAACTTGATTGTGGGATTTCGAGGTCTTTCTCAAGCATAGATCTCGATGTAGGTCGACATTCTAACTTAATTTCGAAAGATTTCGAGTCTTAAGCAATATAAAATTTCGACATAAATCTCGAGCTAGACCTCGAGATTTCGTACCAATTTCTAAATGATTATCAAAACCGATCTCGACTCTGATTTCGAGATTCCATACAGTACTTCGAAATCAATATGAAAAGTATTTTCCAAGTTTTAAAAATAATGTAAACCTTCGATATGGATTTCGAGATTTCCAACAAGAAACATAGTTTCTCGAGATTCATCCTCAAGAACATCTGGACTAATAAGTTTGCTAATGACCGCCCGAAATTTACCTTAACACTGAAAAGAATTCTAAAGCACTTAAGCACCTAAACTTCTTATAAAACCCTAGAAATTGACGTGTTTGAGCTTATTGTCTTTAAAGCATGTTACGGCTTGGTAAAACATCAAACACGTTAATAAGAACTCGTATCCTATACTAGGGTTTTCACCCTTTTTTATACATTGAATTTTCCAAATTAGCATATTTTGCAATATAAGAATTAAATATTGAATGCGTTTAAGAAAAAATATGTACTATTCAAGGTCTTACCTCTCTTAGTTGAAATTCGGATGTTTGGTTCGATTGAATTTCTATGCTGCTTAATTCGTTGTTATAGCTCGAATTCTCCTCCTTGGTTATTCTTTCGTGTTCAGATGGGTTCTTTTGTTAATGATCTTTTTCTTATATTCGTAAGGATGTTCGAATGATGTAACAGATATACATCACTACTTAAAAATTCGTGTGAGGTGACTACTAGGTTAGGTGACGTGTTTTTCCTAAAGCTTAAGCAACTTTATTATTAATCTCTATCCAAAACCATTTGGGCTTAAGATCAAAGATTTAAATATGACCCACTTAGAATTGATCCCAATTATAAATATTGTCCAACTTATTTTAATCTAATATTACAAATTCCAGTTAGCTCTTAGTGAATCTCGACATCAGCTTAGGATTCTTGAAATTTATCTTTTAATTTCGCAGTATAAATTTCCTCTGCTAAGCTTTCTTAATATCATCACATAAGTCATATTTACGTAAAATACATATAGCAACCATGTAGCACATAATCTTGCAAACATATACCATGCAGTTATAATATGCATATTTATTGGTCGTTAGTTGATTTTACCTGACTTGATCAGATTAGTTATAGTACCTAAAATATTATTAATAGCTTAAGTCCACAAAATAATTTATGTACAACTTTTCATGTAGTCCTAGCCCCTTTTATTTCATTCGCATAGTGAAATCTCTAATTCCTTCCATCATTAATTATATTGTAAATCCCGTAATTAGATTTTACGGGTATTACACCACTCACGCACGAAACACATAGATATTAGATATCACTTTATCAAGGACCATGCAGAAAAAGACACTATTGATATGTACTTTGTGAACACGGAGTATCAACTAGCCGACATTTTCACTGAGGCATTGGAAAAAAACACTTCGAATTTCTTGTCTGAAAATTAGGTATGTTGAATCTTCTGTGATGTGTGTTTTGCCTGATCCTATCTGCTCTCAAATGTTATTCTATGTGCGATCGAAAGTTAATTGCCCTATCTTGCGCGAAAATTTAGTAAAAATATAATATAATAAAAATAATAATAAATCCAAAAATATTATACATATACCTATACTATTAGGGGAATGACGATATCTTTAGGATGCTCATCTGGTCACGACTAGATTTCCCTGACATGTGACTGATTAATTGCTTAATTTTGTCAGTCTACGTCGCATTATTGTGTCTAAAAGTCATTTGTTTGCTCATTAGACACAAAGTCATTTTACATATGTGAGGATTCTAGCCTTTTTAATTTTTCTCTTTGGACTTATCACGAGCGAGTCGCACATCAATTGCTTGTCTTAACTAGTGATTCTTGGTTTCATACTCGCCTTGCTTTAGATTGTTAGGAAAATGATAAGGGCACTTAGGTAATTCCTCACTCGGCCTTATAATTTTTATCCCTTACATTAGCCCCTAGTCATCCACTTTAAGCCTTCTCCGATTCTCTTTTCTTCATTTGAAACTCAATCCAAGCCTTCAACCGATTTTTGTATTCTTCAGCGGGGTGTTCAACAAAAGAAGGCATTGGTCAACGCACAAAAAGCAGACCAAAGGAACATTCCCCTCCGACTATCTACATCACAAATTCTTAGAAAGTAGCATGGATCCTGCTGTGAACATCTCCGTCGATAATCTCGTACGCTACTCAGAAAGGCTGGAAAGAGGAGCACCTCGAACTGAACTTCTCCAACGATAATCCGGTCTTATATCGGGAACCGAGAAGATGAGCGCAGGCTTGGGTAGGAATTCCATAACCATGAACTCTTCGAAAAGGATAATCTCTGAAACCTCTTTAGGGAATAAGAGAAGAGAGGCGCGGTGTCGGCCCTAGAACCAACAAGAAGAACTTAGCCTACGATAATCTCCTATAGCCTCGTGGAGAAGCGGAGCTTCAGCTTGAGCATAAAAGGGGATATATGAGAAAAAAAAGGATGAAAAATAGAAAATAAAAATGCCGGTGGAAAAGAAAGTCGAGGAAATGGAAGACGAAGAATTAAAGCTCACCTCTCCCATATCTTTCCTTCCCATCTAAGTCAAGCCTAATTAAATCCTTCAAAGTCCCTTTGGTTCCAAAACAACGACCTTTCGCATAGGTGAAAAGATTAAAAACCCCTGGGTCACAGGTAATTTGACATAAAATTGCTTGTGTTGACTTGAATGATATAAATATAAAATCCTAAGTAAAAATAATAGAGTGCTAGAGCGAACCTAGTGAGAGTTGTCGAAACGGATCATTCTATGAACTTTGGACTTTTAGTTTGTTGACATGACTTGACGGGATATGGTTTTCACGTGTCTTGTGAAATTTTAGCCGTGACGTTGATCCAAGCAAAATAATCTGACCCCATGCTATTAATAATATTGGTATATATATAAAAAATAATAAATAAAAAAGTAATACTAATAACAGTAATATAGATAACTATATATATAGTTAAAAGATAATATGTTCATGATTTTCTGTCTTAGTTTCAAAAAAACCGAAAAATAAAACTGAAAACAAATCGCACATGGGGTGCCTGAGGGTAGGTCCCCAGAATCATGGAGATGTGACGTTCTGGGACGTGGGGTGCAGTGTAGGCTGTCTGTCAGAGGTAGCTCCTCCAGTGCAGCAGTCACAGCTTTTGTGCTGGATCTACAGTCCTTTCAGCAGTGAACAGTGGAGCGGCCTTATCACTGGTCGACACGTGTTTCTGTACATCACTTTACCTTTTTCAACTATAGCGTACAGAGAAGCTTCGTTCGTCCTCGGGAGCTGCCAGGTGGTTCCTCAGGTCCCGGATTCCTTCAGCCCTTGTTGTGAGTTCCCTAAAGTCTGTTGAAGGTCCCTCAAAGTCTTTCGAAGGTCCCTAAAGGTCTTATTTCATGTTTTTATCTCTTTATTTTCCCAAAGCTCTAATTCTATCAAGTCTTTCTAATTATCTTCTTAATCTAAATTATTTCGTTATTTCGTCTGCCTAATTTCTGTCTGCATTAGTGTTATTCTTCGGTGAGATCTTTAGAAGGCGATTTTTCTTTCTTCACGCTTTTCATAATGATTTTACCTTGTGACGGAGATGCGTGAGAAATGGTTTGTGAGATGAAGGAAGCTTTGAGATTTTCCATCTCTTTTAAGAACGTTTTCTTTTCTGCATCAAAATCCTATCTTTCCTTTTCTAATAAACTCCTCTATTTTCTTAACAATAGGGGGTATGTAGAGAGAATTTCAGAATGATGATGTTGTGCTTCGTTGGATATAGAACGATCTTCTGGAGGATACATTATTTCGAAGTCACATCCCTTGGGAAATTCCCTAGTTTTGTAACTTTGGCTCAATCATATGAGAAGGGCATTTCAACCCTAGTTTTGACTTTTCTCTTGGTTTCTTCTAACGAGGTTGATTCTTTTGCGTTAGTAAAAGCCATAAGAGCAGTTTGTCCTAGACCCATGTACTTGACATCATAAAGTTGTTTGCAGTCAACTTTCTTCAAGTACCGTGGATTCTCAAACCTAAGCCGAACTTGTAGTCATAGAATTCTAAATCCATGGGCTGATTTAAGAAGATTGTTTGGTCAGTTTGTCCCCTTTTCACTAGAAGATCTTCTAATTTCATTATTTTAGTGTAAAGCTTATGGCGTTCTTCGTTAAGGTAGCATAGTAAATTAGAGTAGTGCTCTTTTCGGCTTGACAGGTGTCTAGACTTTTCATTACATCTCTAATCTTAGGATTTGACTTAGCTAATTCATCTTCAAGACTAGTGGCCTTCTTACTTACGGCTTCAAGTCTACCCTTAAAATGATGTTTCTCATCTAAGTTTCTAAGTAGACATTTGTGGTTGTCTAGCCTGTCTTCCAGTTCTTCTACTACCGAACTATGCTTTTCTAATGGAATATGCTTAGTCTCATAGGATCGGGTGTCTTAGTGAAGTTATCTATTTTGAGGTTAGAGCCCCTATGATTGTCTTCAAGACTAGCTATGGTTTCCTTAGATCTAAAAAGCTTTTTCTCTACCATTATATCTCGTTTATGCTCAAGTACCATGATAGCATACTTAGTTTGTATGTCAGCTAATAGGTCAAAATGGGTACAGTCAGGGGATACCACCTCCTGAGATGAAGTGGATGCGTAGTCTTCATCCGTCCTCACGGATGTAATACCCGTAAAACTTTAATACGGGATTTTGCTGTAATTATCTGTAGAGTCAGATTAGAAAATTTATTAACAAAATTTAAATTATGCACGGGAATATAAATTTAATAATTTTAGATTTAATTCGAAATTAACACAAAAATATCAAATAATATAACTTTTGGGACAAGCTAGTTGGGCTATATTTGAAAATTCGACAGGCCCAAGTTTGATTGATACAACTAAGAATGAGATAACTTCACTCCAAGGGAAAAACGCAACATGTCTAATCGATCACTAATTCCTAAGCATTCATATCACTCCAAGGAAAAACACAACATGTCTAATCGATCACTAATTCCTAAGCATTCATATTTATCTAATGGGAATATAAGTAATAGAAGGGAGGAATATTGGAAGTAGTTAACGAAAGAAAGAAGACGTCGAGCAGAAGGTGTGGAAAATAAAGTAGGGATTCAACAACATAACCGAATAAGGGGATCGAGAAGCTGCAGATTTCAAGTCACGTATTTTTAAAGAAGGTATACATGGGTTTTCGTGATTAGCATTCCTAGTGTAATATGCTTTCGATATATAGGTATGTGTATAATGCACATAAAGCTTATGTTAATCAAGAGGGGATTCAAATTCTTAAATTTTGGCTTAGACTCATGAAAATTTATGTAATAGGAGTCCATGCGAGTCCAAATTTCACAGGTTTCGGAAAACCCTAGTTCTTTAAGGATTTGATTTATAATCATAATTGTTTAGGTGACGAGTTCTAAGAAGTTCAGTGTTCTTGAGAATTTATTATTTTCATTATGTGTAGAAACTTGACATTTTGGGGTGTAAGATTTTTGGGATTCGGTGTAATTTTTGAAAATAACCTTCATGGTACAGTTTTTAGGGTTCTTGAGGGAAATCGGGCGATTCAAGTCTAAATCGGCCGATTAGGAGATTATGTAAATCTAATAGGTAATCAGACGATTTAGGAGTCTAACTTGTAATCTGAAGAAAATCGGGCGATTTGAAATTATATAGGTTTCGACCGATTTGAGTATATGATATAATCGGGCGATTTGTATCGCTCGACGATTTAAAATCGAGCGACTTAGACTTCTCAAATCGGGCGATTTGAGAGTAACTAAAAGCTCGGCGAAACTACTATAGGCATGTGATGAATACGGGCGAGATGATGACGTAATTGAAGTTCGGCGATTTACCATGCAATCGGGCGATGCATGCACGAATCGAGCGAGGCTAGGCTTTATGCATGCCCAAATCGGGCGATTTAAATTGTGTAAGGATCGATTGAAATGTAGGGCTCGTTGTACAAGGAATCGGGCATCTCGGCAAAACCCAGTTTCGGGTATGACGAAATCGGACGATTTTTCAAAACTCCAAACAATTTAATATAGTTTAATCCTTTGTCTCAATCGGGCGATTTAGGATAAATAAATATCGAATGGACTTAGAGTTGACCATAAGTCGGGCGATCTAGGTCATCTCTAGCTTAGAATATTATAATGATTTCTAATATAATTAATTTAGACTGTACTTCGAGAGTTAGTACAGATACTAATAATATTTATTTATTCAGAGGATCGACGTATAGGAATTCCATCAGACTCTTATTTGGAGATAGCGGGAGGACAGGTAGGTGGATCATCCATCTACAATACGTAAACACATATGTGATTTATGCGTCTTCATGTGATTCAATGATTTTTGTGACTTACGTGATTTATGTGTTTTACCTGTTTCATGCAAATCATGTTTATATGGGACTTCATATATATATGCATGGCACATGCATGTCACGTCAGGGAGAGAGATGGTTGTACCGTAGTGAGACGGTAATGATATGAGATATTGACGTACGGGGTAGAATGAGATGCTTGTTATTGGTGACTCTTAGAGGAGTTGAGGTTGGGCTCACTAGGCACCTGCCGGAGACAGGCGTGATCGATCTGTCTACTCGGGCGTGACCGTCTCGAGGTGCATACCGTCGGATGAGATTTTGGTGCGACCTGATAGGAGGCCATTGGCGTGATCGTCCAGTCCACTATCAGTGTATGCTTTTGGTGCGGAGCGACCCGGTAGGAGGCCAGTGGCGTGATCGTCCAGTGCACTAACAGGGTAGGCCGCCGCGAGACTTGGGAGTGGCCTCCCAGTAGTCTATTGCGCGCGAAGGTGTCGAGTCTAACCTAGGGCCCTGTGTTCTGTGAAATAGGAATGTGGGAAAGAAGAGTGTGCATTATATCATGTTATGAGATATTGGGATTGGGGTTGAGTGCACACTTGCATACATGCATTTTATTCACCTACTGGGCAAATTGCTCAGTGTTCACGTGTTGTAGGTACTGAGTCTGCGCTGATACGCGTCAAGACTGAGGCGACTAGTGGCGGTGCTACACGGACTTTTGAGGGCGGTGCGGTACATGGATGAAGACCTGTGGAGCGGCGTTAGGGCTTTTGTCTTTTGTCATTTTGGGGCTTCGGCCGTGTACAGAGATGACAATGTAGACAGACTTTAAAAGTAATGTATATTATTTTAGGAAAAGTTTTAATTAGACGGGCCTTCTGTGGCTTACGTTGCGGAAATCTGCCACTAATCCTAATTAGAAAAGTAAGGTTGCCACAACGGCAGTTCCATCTTCCTTATCATCTTCGAGGCGCGCCATGAGAGCGTGGTTATCGGCATCAGAATCTGAGGTGTCCTCCAGCCACTGGCCCTCTTCAGCCATAAGAGCTACTTCAACTTCCTTTTGTTTAGTCAATTGAAGCTTTCTGGATTAATAGTTGGCATCCTTCTCTTTGGAAGGGTGCATTCCCGGCCGAAATGACCAGTTTTCCCACAGTTGAGGCACTTGAGGGGGTCTTTGGAGTTTGTGGCATTTGATGACTCAGCTGGTCTATCCTTATTCTTCGAACTCGTAGTTCGAAGCCTATTTGTTGATGATGATGATTTCTTCTTAAAATAGTGCTTCGTCATCATTTTGGCAACTAGAGCCAACTGCTTCCCAAGCTCCCTTACTTCGGGATGAAGTTCAGAGTCGGATATTTCCTCATCTTCAGACGAGCTAGAAGGCTTGCCATCCTTTATTCTTCGTGAGCGAGAGCTCTTCTTCTCCAAGACTAAGGCTATTGAATCATTGTTTGTTTGCCTTTCTGCTCTTTTTGTATCTCGCCAATGTCTTCTTCATGTTGTCCAAGAGTATCAAATACAGCATGGATACCCATCTCGTCTAGATCCTTGTGTCTGAGCTGTGTGGATATTTTCTTCCATTCAGTGGGCAAGGAAGACAGAAACCGAATGTTTACTTCCATGTTGGTCTTGTTGATGTCTGTCTTCCTCATCAGATTGAGAAGCGTGAGGTATCACTGATATGATTCATGTAAACTCTCTTCATTCTTGACCTTGAAGGAATCGTAAGCTGTGAGGATATTTGCTTTCTTAGCCTTGACTCCGACCTCAATCTGTTGCATCATGCGATTTAGCTCATCCCACGTTCCCTTTGCAGTGGGAATATTGTCTATTTATCTGTAAATATCTTTGGGGATAGCTTGCATGAGCCAAGATTTGCATCCAAGATCAGCATTTGCTTTTTGTCTCTCCGCTTCATCATACTCACTAGGAGTCTTCAGATGCCTAGTAGTTCGATCGAAGGATTATTCGTGTTGTCAGCTTCTAGAGGAACCCAGAATTATGTTGGTCCCTCGTTAAGTGATGCTAGTAGCTTTTCGATCTGATCTTTGAGCTCTAGGAAGTTCAAGAACCGACTGCACCAAACCGTCGCCTCTTTTCAAGATCGGAAGATGGTTGTCGTTTCCAAGTGAGTTCCGTTTCTTTATGAGTTGATTAAGAATCTTCGTTGGTTGTTTTGATGAGTTGATATGATGTAATGTGCTTCACAAGTGACAAATTAGTTAGTAGCGTTTGATTCGAAAGCAGTCAAGAATATTTTTATTCAATCTTTAAAGTTTGATCAAAATTAATTTCGTCGAAATAAAGTGTACAGTTACTGTTCTCGTGCTAGAAAGTCTGCCAGCGAAAAAATTTTCGAGCGAAATAAATTGCTTATTTGGTCAAAACATTTCGATGCGTGAATTTATTTCGATTGCAAAGAAACAGTACGTTAGTAAGTTTCTCGCTGAGTCAAAATAAATCTGTTGACCAAAAAAGTTTTTCGAGTGCAAATGATTTTCGCTAGGTGAAACATAAATGTCCAACCGAAAATGGTTTTCGAGAGAAAACTTTACGCGCGCAAAGTCAAATTAGGTCTCGTCGAAAAATGTTTCCAGAAATAATGCTCGAGAAATTTTTCCAACTAAACTGGCTCTTAGTGACGGCGACTTTAGCACTTACTAAGTATTCTGACCGAGAAAAATTCTCCGCGTGGAGTTTCGATCGAGAATAACTCGATCGCAGACTTACCGAGAAAAATTATAATCACGCAAACACAGTCACAGATACAATTTTGAACCTGATTCAAATTATGCAATGAAATTACAGGTTCTCGCAATTATCTACTGAATATGCACGAACAAGCTGTTAAACACATCATGAACCAAAAAAATATATCGAATTTGGTCACGTGCTCTAAGGTTCTTCGCGCGATTCAAATTCAACAAATCTGCTAATTTGAAGTTCTGATTA
>JAPQWV010004618.1:0-28071 GCA_027422505.1 Craterostigma plantagineum
AAACAACTACATACGTTTAGCTACGATACATACCAATAATAAATGAATTCATTCGAAACGGCATATATTGAGAATTGATTTAGCTTACAAACCGTTCGAAATGCCGAATTTCAGTCCCGGTTGCACTCGCTGCCCTACACGGTCACCAAGGAATTTGAGCACAAGCCATCCCAGAAAATCAGCCCAAGCCCCAACTATCAGCCCAAGCTACAGTGCCTTTCTCAGCAATCAATTAAGCAAATCGTTCCGAAACCAGCTGCTATCATCTGGCTTGTGCGGCCCGAATCTCTATTTTCAGCCCCGGACTCGTTGCTACAGTGGCTGCCCGATCTGGATGGTGTTGTGCTTGTTCGATCTGCTCTGGAATGAGCTTCAAACTGCTGCCCTTTCGCTCAGGAATTCAGGTCGTTCTGCCCAAATTTCGCACCCTCTCTGTTCTGCCGTATATGTGCGTGTGTGGGCCTTTCAACAGAGAGGTATTTTAATCGGTGATGACAGTAAGTTTTCTTGATCGAACCTTTGGATATTTGGGAGATAACTCTAATGGAGCAGCTATGCCTTTTATAGCATATGGCGAATTCAATTGAGGAAGAAACAAAATCATCTGTTGCCATCGAAATAATCTCGAGCCTTGCGTCTGGATTTCTTTCACCAAGAGCTGTCCTTCCGCCGTCTCCGCAGTCATAGAGCATCCAAGGGATCATTATCAGATTCGGCTTTCTTGTTTTCTTCTTCGTTGAAAGCTAGTTGATGTCTTGGATTGTTGGTGCAAGTGGAATCATATGTAAATCTTGCTAAATAATTACATGGCAATTCACGTGGCGGACCAACCCAAGTCCAGATGGTCCTAATAACATTAAATGGCCCATTAAAAGCTCTTTTGGTCTAATACGTCTAAATACAAACTAAGACTAGTACTGACAATATGGCGGGGCGGGGCAATGGCGGGCCTAAAATGGGGGTCCAACCCGCCCCGATGTATTTGATAATAAATGTGATATTAATTAGACA
Source organism: Craterostigma plantagineum (assembly GCA_027422505.1). Taxonomy (NCBI): domain Eukaryota; kingdom Viridiplantae; phylum Streptophyta; class Magnoliopsida; order Lamiales; family Linderniaceae; genus Craterostigma; species Craterostigma plantagineum. The sequence goes on from JAPQWV010004618.1 coordinate 1,012, forward strand.
TAATTAATGTATCATTAATTAAATTTTCTAACTAATTTAATATTATTTATATATATTTAATATTTATTTTATATATAATATATTTATATATGTTTTATATTAGTCGAATTATGGTGGGCCGGCCGCCCGCCCTGCCAAGCCCGCGGCCCGCACGGGCTGGCCCGTTCAGGCCCGCCCCTTGGCGGTCCTTAAATAATGCAGCCCAACCCGCCCATTTTGGGGGCGGGGCGTGCCGGCCCGCAGGCCACGGGCCAAATTGACTGCTCTAACTAAGACACTTAAAACGTCTCAAAACAATTAAATTTAACTTGCAAGCGAATTAGTAGTACTCCCTCCGTCCGATAACTTTATCACATAAGTTGTCGAACACGTAAGTTAAGGTGGTATTATATAATAATATCGTACAGTAAAAAGGTAATAAAGTGTATATTTTGACACGTCTTTTAAGAATATTTAATATATTATATTGATTGTTTGTGATAGTTTTTTGCTAAATAAGAAAAGGTGATAAAATTAGTGGGACGCCGAAATGGCAAAATTGTGATAAAATAGTTGGACGGAGGGAGTAATAAATATAAACGTACTAAATATTTATCAGTTAACTTCTTAGGGTTGTGATGGGGCGGGAATGCCCGTCCCGCAGGGATCCGCCCTGGACGGGACGGGGAATAGATCAACCAGGAGGAACGGGATAGTAATGTTAACTTCTTGCAACGATTGGCCCCAAGAATAGTTCTCCATACCATTGCCCCAAGAATAGTTCTCCATATCCAAGCCATTGCCCTTGTTAGGAGCTGCACACACAGCGGAATTAGTACTCAAAAGAACAACATCTTCCACCCAAAACGTTCCTTCCTTCCGGAGAAGTGTTGCCATAGCTTCGCTTCCACTAGCAACTCACAAACGCCAGAGATAGTAGCATCAAACAAATAGTACGTATCAAGCCAGTAATAAGTAGAGAACCAAGAAAAAAGAACCTTTTTCCCATTGTCAGCTTCTTCCTCCACTTTTTTCTCGCTCTGCTTCTCCTCGTTCAACTTCATCTCCTCCTTCTTAGCCGTATGCACATCCTTCCTTACCTGCGTGCTTCTTTCTTAACCTGCGACGCCTCGCCATTAGCCTCTACTTTCTTCTTCTTGTCCAGCTTTTCCACTCTATCCTTCACTATCCTCAAACAGCACTGACATCGTTCACCATCACTCTTGAACAGATCGCTCTCTTTAGCAACAAATTCAAAAGCTTCCCAAAAACCCCCACGGATTCGATTGATCGAGTGAGCATTGAATTGCTTCTTCGACAACGACGACGGAGTCACGCGATCTTCTTCTTCGTAATCGGAGAGAATCGCCATCGTCAACTACTTTTGGGCTTCCGCAGAGCAATATGATGTTGGCGTGGCAGCGGACTCGGTCGAATAACACCGCGGCTAATATTTGGACAATTAAAGATAAAATCTGGACACCAAGATTTAACCTGGAAAAGTCCCAAACAAATCGGGGTAAAAACCACGGGCAAGGAAGAAGAATCCACTATAGAGGAAAAATATAGGAGTTACAACCTCTCAATCTATAAAAGAGAAAACCCTCAAACTCTCTCTTTATAGTCGGAGAAAAACCGACAAACTCTCTATTTTATGATTTCTCTCTACTCTCACTTCTCTGTGGGATGCGTTCTGCTTAAGCACCTAATGCCTATTTATAGGCAATAGAAATTGCAAGCTCATGTAATCGCTTACCTCATTCACAAATGTGAATAGTATGACTAATTATACCCATGTGATTATTTTTATGTTGAACCGTCAAAGCCGCAAGTTCTGACAATCTCCCACTTGAAGATTTGATTGAGGAACAATTGGATCTTCACACCATTCTTTCTTCCTTTGCCATCCATGTTGCTTACGTCTCCGCTAGGCCACTTGAGGAACGACACCAAACGAACTTGTCAGTGTTGACCGCCTTCGTCAAATAATCTGCTATGTTGTCTTTTGTATGAATTTTCTGCATATCAACTGTGCCCTCTTCCACTTTCTCACGAACGAAGTGATACTGGACTCATATGTGCTTTGACCTGGACTGAAACGCCGGATCCTTGCGAGATGCAAGGCACTCTGACTGTCACAGAACAGAGGAATATTCCTGTCCGTGTCCGAGTTCCTCCATGACCATTTTCAACCATACCACCTCTTTACTTGCCTGCGTAGCTGCGACATATTGCTTCAGTTGTTGACGTTGCGACAACGGACTGAAGCTTCGATACCCAGCTTACGGCTGCATCAGTAAGAGTAAACACATATCCCGTGGTAGATTTGCTCTTGTCAAGATCACCTGCATAATCAGAGTCAACGTACCCTCTGACAATCAAGTCTGCTCCTCCATAACATAATGCAACATCTGAGGTTCCTTTGATATATCGTAGGATCCTCTTCACCGCGCTTCAATGTTCTTTGCCCGGATTCGCCATGTACCGACTTACTACTCCCACTGCATGTGCAATGTCTGGTCGTGTACAAATTATCTCGAACATAAGACTTCCCACCGCTGATGCATACGGTACTCGAGACAACTCCATCCTCCCTTCTTCACTGCTAGGACTCATACTTGAGGATAATTTGAAATTAACAAGAAGTGGGTAGAAATTGGCTTACAATCTTGCATATTGAAGCGTCGCAAGACCTTCCTCAGATAATTCTTCTGCGAAAGTCAAATCTTCCTGTTATTTCTGTCTCGGTAAATTTGCATCCCTAGAATCTTGTTTGCCGGTCACAAGTCCTTCATTTCAAATTCCCTAGCCAACTGTGCCTTGAGTTCTTCAACACGATCTTTGTTGGGGCCTGCTACCAACATGTTGTCAACATACAACAGTAATATGATAAAATCATTTTCACCAAACCTCTTGAAATATGCACAAGGATCTGCATTCAATCTGTTGTATCCAAGGCTCATGATGAAGGAATCAAATCTATTATACCAACACCCCGGCGCCTGTTTGAGACTGTATAGAGATTTGTTCAACCTGCAAACCAAGTTCCGTTTTTCTTTGTTTTCAAAACCTTTCGGCTGGAGCATATAAATCTCTTCTTCAAGATCTCCATGAAGAAAAGCCGTTTTCACATCTAGTTGCTCTAGATGTAGGTCGAATGTAGCACACATCGCCAGCAGTACCCGAACAGTCGTCAGTCGAACCACAAGTGAAAATATCTCGTTCAAGTCGATGCCTTCTTTCTGAGCATAGCCTCTAACCACCAGTCGTGCACGAAACCGACTTGATCATCGCTGTTCCTCTTGATCTTAAAGACCCATTTATTGCCAATTGCCTTTCTTCCTAAGATAGTGGCACCAGCTCCCAAGTCTTATTTTCTGTAGAGCTTCCATTTCTTCTTGCATTGCAGCCAACCACTGATCTGCATCTGAACTGTTCAGTGCTTCTTGAAGAGTTGATGGTTCTCCGTCCTCAGTTAGAAGACAGTATGCAATGTTGCTGTCCATATCGTAATCTTCATGGCAGGATGGTGCGACTCTTTTGCGTGTGCCTCTTCTAGGTTCTGGCTCTGAAGATTCGTTTGGCCCTTCCTCGTGCTCCGGTGCTGCTTCAGAAGAATCTTGTTCGATGGACTTCCCTTTCACCTGAATCGCCGTAGTCTCTAGGGGTGTTCATCGGTCGGTTCGGTTCGGTTTTTTCAAATTTCGGTTCGGTTTTTCGGTTTTACGTATGCTTACGATATCCGAACCGTTTTAATTTGGTTCGGTTCGGTTTTTTATAATTCGGTTCGGTTCTTTTCGGTTCGTTTTTTCGGTTAGGAATTTAGTATCAACAAAAAAATATTATGAGCTGAAAATACCTAAAACAATTTATGGTTATTAAAAACAAAGAAGATTTATGGAACGTGACATATGGGATTCGAAGGTCCGAAAAAACATGAAAATGGAACAAAATATAACCAAAATATAAAAACATTGATATGATGATACTATAAATTACTTGGGAAAAAATAATTTTTGACTGGTGAGGAAAATATTCACCTAAAAATGGAAAAAAAATTACCAATAAAATTATATTTAATGTGTTGTTTACGTTATGGGAGAAAAACAAATGATTTTTATTATTTTTCCAATTTTTAATGTAGTATGATAATTTCAGTTCGGTTTTTTCGGTTTTTCGGTTTTACGTATGCTTAATCCGATATCCGAAACCATTTTAATTTGGTTCGGTACGGTTTTTTACAATTCGTTCGGTTTTTTAAAGGTCCGAAAAAAACATGAAAATGGAACAAAATATAACCAAAATAAAAACATTGATATGATGATACTATAAATTACTTGGGAGAAAAATAATTTTTGACTGGTGAGGAAAATATTCACCTAAAAATGGAAAAAAAATTACCAATAAAATTATATTTAATGTGTTGTTTACGTTATGGGAGAAAAACAAATGATTTTTATTAATTTTCCAATTTTTAATGTAGTATGATAATTTCAGTTCGGTTTTTTCGGTTTTTCGGTTTTACGTATGCTTAATCCGATATCCGAACCATTTTAATTTGGTTCGGTACGGTTTTTTACAATTCGGTTCGGTTTTTTTCGGTTCCGGTCTTTCGGTTCGGTCGGTTTTTTCGGGTTTTCGGTTAATTTGAACACCCCTAGTAGTCTCTGGGCTTTCCTTTGTAGTGCTATCATTTTCTCTCATTAGTTTATCTTCTAAGAAGATAACTTTCCTGCTGATGACAACCTTGTAGGCAGTGGAATCCCATAGGCGATATCCCTTCACACCATCAGTATACCCCAAGAACAAACACTTTCTGGACTCGGATTCAGCTTCGTAGTTTCTCGGGCATTGTACATCACGTACACATGACTTTCAAATACATGGAGTTTGGAATAATCCGTTGGCTTCCCGGTCCGCATCTCCATCGGCGTCTTCTGATCAGTTGCCGTTGAAAGCGATCGATTGACCACATAGCAGGCGGTGTTGACTGCTTCTGCCCAGTATGATTTCCAGACCTGCAGCTCCCAACATGGCTCTTGTTCTTTGCAACAGAGTCCTGTTCATCCGCTCCGCCACTCCATTTTGTTGTGGAGTATACGCCGTAGTGAAGGCCTTTTGATGCCTTCTCTTTTGCAAAAGCTATCAAATTCATTGCCAGTATATTCTCCCCCATTATCCGTCCTCAAACATTTGATCTTCTTTCCTGTATCAAGTTCGACACGAGCCTTGAAATTCTTGAAGGTAAGGAACATATCTCCCTTACTCTTGATGATATACACCCAACATCTCCTGGAGTAATCGTCGATGAAAGACACGAAGTACTTTCCTCCTCCTCGGGATGAAACCGGTGACTGCCATACATCAGAGTGAACCAATTCTAGAATATTGTTGCTTCTAGAATTTGACGTGTTGAACTGTAGGCGATGCTGCTTATTTGCTACACAGTGCTCACAGAACGGTAGTGACACCTTCGTGAAACCTGGAAGTAGATTTTGGCCCGCAAGAATTTTCATTCCTTGTTCCGACATATGCCCGAGCTTCTGATGCCATAGCATAGTAGATCTTTCGGTTGAATTTCCTGAAGCCACAGACGCTTCCCCTTCTTGCACCGTTTCTCCCAACAGCATATACAAATTTGCAGCAACTTTTTCTCCTTTCATGACTACAAGTGCTCCACGGAATATTTTCATTCTTCTTGAGACCTTCCACGTGTCGCACTCCTTGAATAGTGCGAACTGTACCGTTGTGCAACTTCAACCTCACGGTTCCAACGCCTACGATCTTTAAGGCATTATCTTCGCAACTGTACACAGATCCTCCTAAGATAGGTTCGTAGTAGTTGAACCAGTCTCTTCGAGAGGTCATATGATAAGTTGCGTCTGAGTCAAGAAGCCATATCTCGTCGTACGCCTTCCTGCTCAACGTTGAGATAGCTGCTTGAGGATTGGAATTCTTCAGGCTCCAACAATCCTTGAGGATTGGAATTCTTCAGGCTCCAACAATCCTTCTTCAAGTGACCCTTCTTTCCACAGTGGCAGTATTTCATATCCTTCTGCGTACTTATTGATTTTCCCCTGCCTTGAATGTGACTCCCACTTGAACCACGTTCCGTTGATCTTCCTCTCATCACCGTCAAAGCTTCAACCTGTTGCGAGCCTACTTGCTGGTCTCCTTGTTCTTTCGCCGATTTTCTTCTTCGAGAATAGCAGCTGCCATGTCATTGAAGACCAGAACTTTCGCGTTGTTCGTCAAGTTGATGATGAGTTGATCATACGAATCAGGTAGACTTTGAAGTAGAATTTCTGCACGTTCTTTATCCTCCATTTTGTACCCCAACATGTTAGCTGGGAAAATAGAGTATTCAAGGCGTTGAGATGCTCCGTCACCGAAGTAGATTCAGACATTCTCAAGGTGAACGATTTTCTCTTCAAGAAAATTTTGTTGTGTAACGACGTCGGCTCGTACAGATTGGTTAGGTGGTCCCAAATCTCCTTTGCCGTTTTCTTTTCTTCGACAGTGGACAATATCTCATCTGCTAGTGCCAGATGGGGATTTGTGACAGCGCTCCCGTCCATCCCGTTCCATTTCTTGTCGTCTGTCACTGTAGCTGGTTTTCCATCGATAGCCTCCAGACAGCCGTCCTTTCGCAAGATCGCCTTGTCTTAAATTCCACAGCGATAAATTTCTCCCGTTGAACTTTTCGATATCGAATTTTGCCGCCATAATTTCTGCTCAGTCGTGAGACATACCTCCGACGGGGTTGCAGCAGATAATTATTGAACTCGTACGGGCTTTTTCGTCACTGTAGCAAGGGCAATATAATATCTTTTATTTTGTCCACGTTAGTGGCAACCACAGAGCATACCTCCGACGGGGTTGCAGCAGATAATTTTTGAACTCGTACGGGCGTTTTCGTCACCGTAACAAGGGCAATATAATATCTTTTATTTTCTGATATGGATGGTCCACGTAGTGGCAACCACAGAGCATACAATAAATAGATATATAAAACCCAAGCTAGGCTCTGTGGTTGCCACTAACGTGGATCCTCCACATCAGAAAATAATAGATATTATTTTGCCCTTGTTACGGTGACGAAAAGCCTGTACGAGTTCAATAATTATCTGTTGCAACCGCGTCGGAGGTATCGCTCACGACTGAGCAGAAATTATGGCGGCGAAATTCGATATCGAAAAGTTCAACGGGAGAAATTTCTCGCTGTGGAAATTAAAGATAAAGGCGACCTTGCGAAAGGACGGCTGTCTGGAGGCTATCGATGGAAAACCAACTACAGTGACAGACGACAAGAAATGGAACGAGATGGATCGGAGCGCTGTCGCAAATTTTCGCTGTCGAATAACACCGGGGCTAATATTTGGGCAATTAAAGATAAAATCTGGACACCGAGATTTTAACGTGGAAAACCCCCAAACAAATCGGGGTAAAAACCACGGGCCAGGAAACAGAATCCACTACAGAGAAAAAATATAGGAGTTAAAACCTCTCAATCTATAAAGGAGAAAACTCTCAAACTCTCTCTGTCGGAGAAAATACCGACAAACTCTGTATTTTTATTCTTATTTCTCTCTCCTCTCACTTCTATGTGGATTCGTTATGCTTAAGCACCTAATGCCTATTTATAGGCAATAGAAATTGTAAGCTCACGTAATCGCTTACCTCATTCACAAATGTGAATAGTATGACTAATTATACCCATGTGATTATTTTTTTGTTGAAACTTGAATCGTCAAAGCCGCAAGTTCTGACATATGACTTATATATATTCAAAATGCTGGTCGATTTCACTAGGGTTTAACCTAGATTTTGTCAGGATTTTATAGCCCAACGGTGAATATTCTGGAAGGAGGAAGAAAAGCGGTCTTTTAGGGAAAAATACAAAACGAATTCCAAACTTAATCGTATATTTATTTTGTATTCAAAACTCGTAAACATGTAATACTCTAGTGCATACAGAGACGAACAACAGGTCTTTAACTAACTGTGCTTGTATGCCATGAAATTTCTTGATCTACGATATACTTCACAGAAAATATTGCCACGCAAAACAGGAAGATCGTCTTGTTCTACGTCGGCTTCTCCTTCTAATTCCTCAGTAGATATCTGCAGCAATAAACAAATTATTACACCGTTATGTTTCCTACTAGAGGAAGAAGAAGAAGGAGCTTGTGATCCATACATACCTTGAAATACTTAATGTTCAGATAGATAACTGTCCAGAGCACCCTTGCCATAGAGGTTTTAGCCCCATGCCCGAGCCTCCCGTTCTCGGGACCCAAAGAATCCTTATCGACTACGACGGCGTAGATTATTTCATTCCCATTTCTAACGTAGGGAATCTGTGATGCAAAAGCAAAATCCTAACCATAGTGTCTTAAGTTCATTATTGAATCAATGGGATTTTGGAAAACAAACCTCGTACATAGTGTTAGACTTTGATATTTTTCTACTCTATATTTTGTCTGCACTATTTGTATTTTACTCTTTTGTGTAGCATCAGTACAAATAGTCAAGGTTTGGTAGAGAGCACGTAAGGGTGTTCCTAAATTTGTGGACTTCTTTTTGAAAACTATAACCAAAGTTGTTGTAGTTTGAACTGTACATGTATTACTCCTTTTGCTGTAATTAGTGAAAATACATGTCTGCTCTAGAAATTCTACTCTGAAAATTTCCTTTGCATTTTTCTCTGTAAAAACTCTATCATGGTATCAGAGCCCTATTGATCTTGAGGGACTGTGAGTTTAGAGAAATAACCAGCAAAGCAACCTTCACAAAAAAGAAAAGAAAAAAAAATCAACCATCTGAAGTATCATTCATGGCTTCGAAGAGTTTTCCAACTCCAACTCCTACACCATTTGATGGCCAAAACTACCCTGTTTGGGCAGTAAAAATGAAAGCCTACCTTAGAGCTTTTGACTTGTGGGATGTTGTGGAAACCGGCATAGAGCCGCCCCCACTATAGCTCAAATTCACCAACATAGCGAGGAGAGTGCCAAAAAATACAAAGCGTTGGCCGCCATTCATTCTTCTGTGACAGAAACAATATTCACAAGGATCATGAACTGCGATACAGCCAAGCAAGCATGGGATCAACTCAAGGAGGAATTTCAAGGAAGCGACAGAACAAGACAAATTCAAGTTCTCAACTTGTGGAGAGAGTTTGAAATTCTCAGGATGAATGATACTGAGACTGTCAAAGATTACACAGACAGGCTCATGAAAGTGGTAAATCAGATTCGGTTGCTTGGGGAAGAACTAACAGACAAGAGGATTGTAAGCAAGGTGCTTGTTAGTGTGCCTGAGAAGTTCGAGTCCAAGATTTCTTCGCTGGAAGATTCAAGGGACCTGTCAACCATATCCCTTACAGAGTTAGTGAATGCCTTACAAGCTCTTGAGCAAAGAAGAGCTATCAGGCAAGAGGAGAACTCAGAGGGAGCTTTTCATGCAAAACTCAAACAAGCACAAGCTAGCATCAGTGGAGGAAAAAGGCAAGCCGGTGAAAAGAAAGGCAATGAAAAGAAGGAGAATTATGGGCATAAGGCTGGTGGAAGAAAAGGGAAGTATCCACCTTGTCTTAATTGCAAGAAGACAAGTCACTCTCAAAATTTTTGTTGGTACAGACCAGATGTGAGGTGCAGAGCCTGCAACGAGCTAGGGCATGTTGAAAAGGTATGCAAGAACAAAAGCAGTGACCAAATTCAACGAGCACAAGTGGTGGAACATGAAAACGAACCCGTCGAGAAGCTGTTTGCTATTACTAATTTCGCAGTTAACAATAGCAAGGAAGCTTGGCTTGTTGATAGTGGCTGCACCAGTCACATGACGAACAATGCTGAGAATTTCAGAAATCTTGACAGTTCATATGTTTCCAAAGTGCGAGTTGGAAATGGTGCTTGGCTGGAAGTGCAAGGAAAAGGTGTTGTTTCTATAAACACAAATTCGGGTACTAAATTTGTTGATGATGTTCTGTATGTTCCTGAAATCACTCAAAGTTTGCTTAGTGTGGGGCAAATGCTTGACAAACAATATGCTCTACACTTCAAGCAAAAAACTTGCACCATTGTTGATCCATGTGGAACTCATTTGATGATGGTCAACATGAAGGACAGGTTGTTTCCACTAAATTGGAAACATTCTGAAATGCATGCTTACCCCAGCTTGGTTGATGAATCGATTTTATGGCACAAGAGGCTCATTTTAGTTTCTCTACTTTGAAACACATGCATGAAAAAGGACTTGTCAATGATCTTCCGGCTATACATGAAGAAATTAGCTTGTGTGGTGCTTGTCAATTCGGAAAGCAAACTCGGCTGCCCTTTGGTACAAGCACTTGGAAAGCGTCTGAGAAACTTCAACTGATACACTCTGATGTTTGTGGTCCAATGAGCATATCATCTTTAAATGGAAGTAGATACTTTCTTCTATTTATTGATGATTTTTCAAGGTTTTGCTGGGTGTATTTTCTGAAGCAAAAATCTGAAGTTCTAGGAGAATTCAAGAAGTTCAAAGCCATGGTTGAGAAGCAAGCTGGCTGTTCTATTAAAATTTTGAGAACCGACAATGGCGCCGAATATGTTTCGAAGGACTTCAAAGCATTCTGTGATCAAGAAGGGATAAGGCATCAACTGACTGTTCCTTACACTCCTCAACAAAATGGAGTGAGTGAAAGAAAAAATAGACCAGTTATGGAGATGGCTAGGTGTTTAATGTTCGAAAAAACTATTCCAAAGAACTTCTGGGCTGAAGCGGTGAACACTTCAGTTTATTTGCTGAATATGCTGCCTACAAAAGCCTTAAATGAGAAAACTGCCCATGAAATATGGTTTGGGCATAAACCTTCAGTGGAGCATCCAGGGTGTTTGGTTGCATATGTTACTCTCATGTACCTGATGCAAAGAGAGACAAACTTGATAAGAAGGCAGAAATTGGTGTTTTCTTGGGGCCCGTTTGCTGTCCAATATTAGGACATACAATATAAATAATATCTAATATCTTGTGTTTGGTTTATTCTTTTCGGCCCGCAATTAATTCAGCAGCCCCTAAGCCCGATATAAATAAACTAGTTAAATAGGGTAAGATAAACTATACAGGGCTGACTTAAATAATTTTATACTGGGCCTTTATTCAGGCCTTATAACCAAACGGAGTCTTGGGGTATAGCACTACAAGTAAGGGCTATAGAATTTTCAGTTTGAAGACTGAAAAAATCATTATTAGCAAGAATGTCAGGTTTGATGAATTTGCTACATGGGATTGGAACAAAGAGCAGATTGTGCGGGCTGAACAAACTGCAGAAACCTTGTTCCAAGAACAAGATACAGTCGACGAAGATGATGAGAGTGATACCGAATTTCCCGTTAGGGGGACAAGGTCATTGGAAGATATTTATGAAAGATGCAGCTTTGCCACGTTAGAACCAGCCACCTACAATTCAGCTGCAAAAGAAACAGCATGGATGACAGCTATGAATGAAGAAATCAATGCCATCGAGAAGAATGAAACGTCGAGCTTGGTTGATCGGCCGAATGATCACAAAGTTATTGGCGTTAAGTGGGTTTACAGGACCAAATTAAATCCAGATGGTTCTGTCAACAAACTTAAAGCGAGGCTAGTGGTAAAGGGATATTCTCAAGAAGCAGGTGTGGATTATACCGATACCTTTGCTCCAGTTGCAAGGCATGATACTATACGACTCCTTGTAGCACTTGCAGCTAAGTTGGGGTGGAGGGTCTTTCATTTGGATGTCAAGTCAGCATTTTTAAATGGTTTGCTTAAAGAAGATGTTTTCATTGAGCAACCTGAAGGATTTAAAGTTCTAGGCAACGAAGAGAAGGTGTACAAGCTTCACAAAGCACTCTATGGCCTCAAACAAGCGCCAAGAGCATGGTATAGCAGAATTGATACTTATCTGCTACAGCAGAGGTTTGTGAGAAGTGAAAGTGAAGCAACACTATATGTTTTAAAGTCTGAAAAAGAAGCATCTCTCATTGTATCACATTATGTGGATGACCTTCTAGTCACAGGAGGAGATCTGAATTCTGTCGAGCACTTCAAGTCGGAGATGAAGAATGAATTTGAAATGTCTGATTTGGGGGAGATGAGCTACTTTCTGGGCATGGAAATCAGCCAAGGTGCAAATGGCATTTTCATCTCACAAAAGAAGTATGCTTGGGAGGTTCTGAAAAGATTTAATTTAGAGAAAGCAAAACCAGTAGCTACGCCACTAGTTGCAAATGAGAAGCTCTCAAAATTTGATAAAGAAAGCAAGGCAGATGCATTTGTTTACAGAAGTATTGTTGGTTGTTTGTTGTATTTATCTGCAACAAGGCCTGATTTAATGTATCCTGCTAGTTTGTTGTCCAGGTTTATGCAATCACCAAGCAAAAGTCATCTTGGAGTTGCCAAGAGAGTACTCAGGTATGTAAGAGGCACATTCGATTTTGGACTGCGCTTCTTAAAAGCTGAAAGTGGAAATCTGCAAGGTTTTGCGGATAGTGACTGGACAGGAAGTATTGATGATTCAAAAAGTACTTCGGGTTATGTGTTTTCATTTGGAAGTGGTGTTTTCTCATGGAATTCTAGAAAACAAGAAGTAGTTGCGCAATCGTCGGCTGAAGCCGAATATATTTCAGCAGCAGGGGCAGCAAATCAAGCCATTTGGCTTAGGAAGGTGCTGACAGATTTGGGACAGAAAGATGCGGAAGCAACTACAATTTGGATCGACAACAAATCAGCCATTGCAATAGCAAAAAATCCTGTCCAACATGGCAGAACTAAACATATCAATGTTAAGTTCCATGCCATAAGAGAGGCTGAAAAATCTGGTGAAGTCAAGCTTATTCATTGTGGCACAGATGAACAAGCTGCTGATATTATGACTAAGGCTCTTCCTAGAGCTAAATTTGAGCTCCTTAGGAAGAAGCCTGGGCTCTCAAAGAAAAATATCAAGGAGTGTTAGACTTTGATATTTTTCTAGTCTATATTTTGTCTGCACTATTTGTATTTTACTCTTTTGTGTAGCATCAGTACAAATAGTCAAGGTTTGGTAGAGAGCACGTAAGGGTGTTCCTAAATTTGTGGACTTCTTTTTGAAAACTATAACCAAAGTTGATGTAGTTTGAACTGTACATGTATTACTCCTTTTGCTGTAATTAGTGAAAATACATGTCTGCCCTAGAAATTCTACTCTGAAAATTTCCTTTGCATTTTTCTCTGTAAAAACTCTATCACATAGCATCCATTAGAATATTCTCTAGCATGGACCTCAAACCTCTAGCGCATGTGCTTTTCGCCATAGTCTTACGAGCGATCAACCTTAATGCATCGTCCGTGAACAAAAGAGTCACCTGAGAAGACATAAAAAGTTCAAACTTCAAATTCTGATGTTAGAAAACATGAGTTGTGGGTAAGAAAAAGAAAAAACTAACTCCATTAATTTGGAAGAGCTTTTTGTATTGCTCCCCTAGTGCATTCTTCGGCTCAGTCAAAACCCTCACAAGCTGTTCTTCCGTGAGCGCTGCCAGGCTAACGAGCAATGGGAACCGTCCAACGAATTCTGGGATTAATCCGTAAGCGATAAGATCGCTGCTATCGATCTGAGAATTGTTCGTAAAAAGAGAAGGCCGAAAAAAATAATTGAAGTGAAGAAAGTATCAAATTGAGCTTACTGTTTCGAGTAAGGAAGATGTTACTGAAGCGTCTATAACGCTTCCCCCGACCCTCATATTTGCACGAATGGGAGCACCGAAGCCTATGGAAGAGTCACGGCGCCTGAAAAAATACAAGAGTTTTAAGATCTCCGTGTTACAAAAAGATGAGTTGCGATTTAGGTTTATGACGACCTGTCGGAGATTGTCTTTTCCAAGTCGACGAAAGCGCCGCCGCAGAAAGAGAGTATGTCCTTCGTATCGATCTGCAAAGAAAGAAAGGAGAATGTATTAATCGAAGAACATCTCATTTAATCTTCTGATGAGTTGAATAGAATGGTACCCTAATCGTTTCGCCTCTTGCTTGATTGCGTGCGCCCTTCTGCGGAACATTGACCACCTAAGGAATCACAGAGGACGCTTCGAATATGATTTATCAATTGCTCAATCTCTCAAATTTATGATTGGATCTTCTGTTCTGCTTACAATATATAAATTGAAGCTCTTACAGTCCCTTCAAGCATTTTCAACAGTGCTTGCTGAACGCCTTCAAGCATTTTCAACAGTACTCGCAATAAAACATATGATTTTTTAACACTTCGCACTTCAGATTTAGCGGTAGTGTTCTAAGTCATCTTTGAGCTCATTAAGCACCTTTTTGGTCATTTTGTCAACTTCGTCGATGTAAATTATGCCTTGCTGCGCAGCTTCACGTTATAGTCCGCAGCCTAAAATGTTGGCCTCGCTAGGAAATTATCAGCATCCAAGATTTTTGGAATATATCTAAGCTGAAGATTCTCGGTATAAAAAGTTTGGCAAGAATCAGAGTTTCATGTAATAACATGGGCAATCTCACCATGAGCAGCTTGTGTAAGATAGACTCCACATCCTCCCCTGCATATCCTGCCGGCTGAAAAATACCATAAAAATCAGATCTTTAATTCCTTTTTACGACAAAATAATTCACAATATCTGCATAACTTGCCTGAGTAAGAGTCGTGGCGTCAGCAATTATGAAAGGAACATTAACGAATTGCGCCAAAGTTTTGGCGAGCAGCGTCTTCCCTGTCCTTGACAACAATGGCGTCAAGATAGCCAATAAAGCAAAGACCTTTTTGGCTCTCTCCTGCCCTATCGCGAACCTGTCGAGGACTCTGCATATCTGCTTTGGGGTGGGAAATTTCGGACCCAAGTTTGATCCGCCCCAGCTCTTCTCACTCGGTTCAGGCCCGAACCCGTTTTTGTGATCCGCATTCGACCCATTACCATCACTTGCTTCGGTGAAAGTCCTTATGGAGGAAAGAAAGGTGAAAATTAAACTGAACTTTGTTTTTTTATTTTTCACAGTCGAATTGAAGATCAATTGGGGAAGAAAAGGCCGAGTTTTCCAAGTCTTCAGAGTAAGTTCTTTTCGTTCTGGCATGTATGGTACGGTATGGAATCGTAGATAATTTAGCGAGGGATTTGGGCAACCGCTTTATTTCTAGATTAACTATAGTTCAACTCAGCGTAGGAGGAAAGAAATAGAAAGCTTGGGCGAGAAAGAAGGCTATCCATGTGTGAGTGTGACGAAAGAAAAAATGTGAAAAATACTTGCGGATTAAAGAATAAAAACTGAATTTTGGCTTAATTTGTGCGACCAATAATGATTTCGTCCCACATTTCGAAAAAAAATAAAAAAACGATTTCGTCCCACATCGGTTTTCTAATTTTAACTAAAAAAAATAACTTCAAGTTACTATTATATATTTACATAGTCACACACATCGTCCCACATCGGTTTTCTAATTTTAACTAAAAAAATAACTTCAAGTTACTATTATCGGCTCGTTTGATAAGCTTGTATAGATAGGTAACAGACGTGTATTATAAAATTGTGTAATGTTTGTTATGCGTGTATGAACATGACAGCCTTGTATGGACAAACACATCTAATACACACACATTGGTTATTTGTCGGGTATAGAGATACCCACCACTGAGATGGGTATGTCAGTACATATATCATTAATTCCAAATTTGCCCCTGATTTCCGTCCATCGCTGTACAAAAGCATTCTTCCACCGCCTCTATCAATTTTCGATCTCCTTTCGGACGGGCAGTGGGCGGCGGGCAACGGCCAACGGCCATTGGGCGGGCGGCGAGGGCTGGGCAGCCGGCGGCTGCTCTGGGCGAGACGAGCGTCGGGGTGGGTCGGGCCGAACAGAGGCGGAGGTGGGCGAGGCTGGCGGAGGCGGAGACGACGGCGAGCGGAGGTGGAGCGGAGGCGGTGGAGGCTGCAGGAGGTGGGCGGTGGGTGAAGCAATTTTTTTCATATATAAGAATAAAAAGAAAAAACGAGAAGAAAAAAAAAGTGTTAGAGCTCCCCCAACCTCCTTTAATGGAGGAGGGGGAGGGAGAGGGAGGGAGGAGACGGCTGTGTTGCAGGAGGAGATGGCGTCTAGGGTTGAAGGAGGTGGCGACTTGGAGGGATGCGGCTGCTGCTAGGGTTTGGAGAGGTTTTCCTTGTTTTGTGTGTTTGAACTGCTGAAGAAGACGATGAAGACGATGATGTTGCAGCTTTTACAATTTTTTAATATTTTTAATTTTTAAGGGTAAAAATGTGATTCCCAATATTTAACAAATTATATACACATCTCACACATACATGTCAATCACTATCATACATCTTTACCCAAATAATTAAAACATTCATATCAAACATAATAAATACTCTATCAACAAATTCCTTGTATACTCATACACAAATAATCTATACCATCAAATCCAAATACACTGATATCAAACGAGCCCTATATATTTACATAGTCACACACATCGGGTATGCAAGAGTTATTAGAATGCATGGGGCGTGCAAGAGGTACTAGTATAATTGTAATCAAGATCAAATCATTTTAACAACCAACTAAAATACTAAAAACATAAGACATCAAAATCAAACAAGACTAACAATAATTCTAGAAACGGAAAACTTAGATCCAAGGATAAAACTCTCCTTAAAAGAAGAAGAAGGCAGCACATGCAATGCATCAGGCAATAGTTCTTCAAACCAGAACATGTAATTCTCTAATCTAAATAACAAAGATAGCCGAAGAACTAAACTATTATGTTGGAGTTTAGGGTCATAAGAGAGGTTGAAGTTGGAAAGAAAGGAGGAAGACTTCAACACTTGTATGGGAATTGAAGAGAAATGGAGCAATAGAGAAGAACCTCACGTCACTTGTTTCATATGGCTTAAGACATCATTTGCATTCATAACATAGCTTACATACATATCATTCATATTTGATACATACCCTTATACAGAAAACATATGACTAACCTTCCAAACATAAACCATGCTTTGCCTACTCTAACACTCAACAAGGCATGGAGTAAAGACATACCAAAAGAATTCAAAATTAGACCATGTATACACATTTCAAGTCATGGTATACCTTAACTACATTAATCATCATAATATATATTAAGAAAAATATTAAAATATATTAATGTTTTAACACTCCTCCTTAATATTTTCCTTAATGACACCTAAAGTGGCTCTTAGAACTTTGAGTCTTCCTTTAGGCAAGGGCTTCATCATAATATTAGCATGTTCATCATATGAACAACATTGACCGAGTTTTACCTTACCATCCGTTTTGGATTGTCGAACGACTTCGACATGTTTCGTTCCTTCATTTGCAGCGGGATTTTTGCCTTTATCATCACTCGGACATTTCTCATATTGAACGAGAGGTTTTGGCGTCGGCTTGCTCCTCCTCATTTTAGACTTGAGAGCCATTATGTCGAAACTAAAAATTTCCGTCCATCGCCATCTCCTCCTTCATCGCATGTTCCCGTTCATCATGCTTCGTTACTTCTTTTAACGAGGAAGTTTCCGCCCTAGCATACATGCATCTTTCATCCGTCGTCATCATAGGCTTCGTTTTCGACGTAGATGAGATGAGAGGTGAGTCATCGTCATCGTTCGAAACATAGTGAGCACCTTCATGCTTCTCATTGAACTTCAAAGAGAAACAATTTTCAATCATAGCCACCTTCGCCAACATCACGTCCTTCGGATCATAGACAACACATGCATTGTCTTTAAACAAAAGAGAGTATCCTCTTTCAACCATTCTTGCAACGCTCAAAAGATTTCGTGTTAAATGAGGAACAAAGATAACATCGGTAATATACTTTGTATCTCGCTTCGTGTTGATCGGTATCGAACCTTTTCCTTCGGCTTGAATGACTTTCCCATCTCCGAGTCGAACCTTACTCTTGATGGATTTGTTCAAGCTCGAAAACATCCTTTCGTCTTTACACATGTGGCTCGTGCAACCACTATCAATGAGCCAAGCTTGCTCATCTTTCGCTTCGGGCATTGCCATAAAAAGGTATTCTTTAGCCTCTTCTTGATCATCGGAAACGTTGGCTTGTTGTGGTTGAATGTTGGCTTGTTTCTTTAGCCGGCGATTCCTTTCAACATGCCCCATTTTCTTGCAATGGTTGCAACGGATTGCGCCTTTTTCTTTGTACCAACAACAATCACGCTCAACGTGATTGCTTCGGAAACTTATCTTGCACGGTTGCTTCGACTTAGCTTGGTTCTTGTAATTTTCAGCTACATATTTCTCATCCTTGTCGTCACCTTGGCTTTTTTCTTCTTCGATTGTTTCTTTCCGTGGGAGTTCGCTTTAGTGACCGGGAAAGCTCCTTCCGTGGCACTTTCGTCTCTCATATTTACTCTTTGCTCTTGAGTTTGAAGCTTGCTAATGAGTTTGGCTACGGATAGAGCTTTGAGATCACATGATTCTTCAATTGCGGAAATTTTCGCTTCAAACTTCGAAGGTAGGCTTATCATCATCTTTTCCACCACCTTTGCATCATTGAAGTCTTCTCCAATCAACCTTATTTTGTTAACGATGTCTAAGAGTTTGAAAGAATACTCCTTGACCGATTCTTCATCCTTCATTTTCAACATCTCAAACTCTCTTTTTAAGGCTAAGAGCTTGATAGTCTTCACCCTTTCGCTTCCTTCAAACTCTTCCTTCAACTTATCCCATGCTTCTTTCGGATTCTCACAAGCCATGATTCGTGTGAAGATCGTATTGGAAAGAGCCGAGTGTAAACATGTGAGAGCTCTTGGTTTTTTGGCGACGTCTTCTTCGTGCTTCTTCATTTGAGCGATCGTCGGGTTTGCTCGTAAGGTCGGTGGTTCTTCATCACTTTCCACCAGTGACGGAGCTACATTAGGGCTAGGGGGCCATTGTCCATGAGTGACTTCAAACTCTTGATTTTTCGATGAGGCCATCGACTGATATTCAATTCCCAAAATCCTTCTCCAGTACATTTAGTCCCATATTCAATTCTCTTGCAGCCTTCGTCATTGGGACATCGAAATACTTTCGAATCTCTTCGTACTGCAAAGCTGACAGCTTATTGAACCCCCCATTATTTCTCGAAACATCAGCAAACTTCTTATTCTCAGCCGAGGGAAAGTTGATCCCAGGTAGGTTGAAATATCGCTACCGTTTACTTGCTGATCGTAGGTTACCAGATTATCGTTCATGACAACGTTATTAGGATCGTTTAGCAGTAGTTGTGGCGAGTCGAAGTCCCATAGCCCAAAATCGCCAGAAATCTCTTCGAAGCCATATAGTTTGACTGGGAAAGTGCTGGGATATTGATTTGCTAAAGAGAATGGCTCGAAATCGAAGAAATCAGACATGCCAAAGCCACTACAGTCAGTTAGTCCATATTGTTGTTCCCATGTTCTGCAAGAAAGACAGGTTTTTGTCGTAAAGAAACCCCAAAAAAGTTTAGTTATGTATATATACACGCACACACACAAAGGAAAATATGAAGATATAATGTAAGAGAAAAATACCCAAACGGTGAAGGCTCATCAAAGAAGCTCTCAAGATCATTCTGATTCTCCAACTTGAAGGCAATCTCCCTTGACACCATTGTAAAAATAGGTATGTTTTAATAGATGAAGCTTCAATTGTGTTTAAGTACGGTAAAATAGGATGAATTAGATGGCGTCTGTAGATATGTTTGTGTATATTATATATGAGGATGTAATATGTATTGCATGCATCAATCAATGTACATAGAAAAATGGACTTACGTGGACACGATTATGAGAGTTACAATATATAATTAGTAGATTTAATGAGTACACTAATTAAAATGCTGGCAATTAAATACACCAAAAATGGGAGATGAACCACGTATTTCCGTGAAGATGCGGAGTACCAACGGCTAGACGGTAAGACCCCGTGCACCTTAACTATAGCTTCGCAGTGACAACCTTGATCGAATGTGTAGGATAGGTGGAGGTGGTGACGCCAACTAGTTCCTCATATGTCTGCCAGCTCATCTATTTACCCGAGCTTGCTTATACCGCTAGCAAGAAGCAATCCTTACCTTACTGTAAGTGAAAGAAGGCTACACAGTGAGCTAAGCGAAGCAACTAGTTTACTTGCTTCCTTCGCCTAGTCTATCTCGCTAACCGGGTTTTACCATATAATCCGGGTCTTGGGGCGGGTCCCGGGTCTCAAAAGAAGAAACCCGGCCGGGTCTGGGGCGGGTCCCGGGTCTGGCAAACCGCGGCCCGAGACCCGGCCCGAAACCCGCCCCGGAAATATATATATATATATTATAATTCAATTCGTAATTACGTATATATTGAATTATTGCTAATATGAATAGAAAATCTGTTGGTATTATGGTAGATGTTTTGTATTACAAACGTTAGGTCGCAGGTTCGAGTCTCAAGACTACATTTATCCATTTTATCTTTTAAAAAATAAAAATAAAAGGAAAAAATAAAAAAATAATATAACCGAGTATGGCGGGTTGGACCCGCCCCGCTCGGGTCTGACCTGGGGGGGTCCCGGGTCCTGGGAAAAGTAACCGGGGCGGGTCTCGGGTCCGGCAAAACCCGCCCCATTGCCATGCCTAGCCTAGAATACACTATTCAGTACCCATTATAATACTTGTCATGAATAAGTGGATAAATGCGTATTTAACTAACGGAAACGGACAAAGTAGCAACATAGCTAAATCTGAAATTGGCTAACATACTTAAACATTAAATTTAAATTCCATTTTTCTCGATTGGGTAAAATCTAGTAAAATATAATTTTGAATTTCAACAAAACGATAATCAAACTTCACCCGATATTATTATAATGCAAGCATTTATAATCTATTATCACTTCTAATGATTATAAGGTCTTAGGTGTTAGACTTTTCAACGTGGAAAAGAAGGCAACAGGTGTTCATTTTTTATTTATCCTCTAATGAGCTATGCAATGACGTCTCGTTAATTGCCTATAAATGGGCTACCTAGCTCAATGTATTTAACACCCCATAAACCAGAGAGAGAGAGAGAGAGAGAGAGAGAGAGAGAGAGAGAGAGAGAGAGAGAGAGAGAGAGAGAGAGAGAGAGAGAAGAAGAGAAATTTTGTCCGGGTGGATAAGGGTGAGAGTGGGGGTAGTTTTTATTAGGTAGTTGAGAGTGGGAATAACAACATTACCCGGGTCGGGTAAGAGGTCTCGAGTTTGGGTTTATATAAGAGTGTTATTTTGCACGGTTAATATTCTCAAATATAGTAAAACTATTGTCTCTCCGTGGAGGTAGGCGGTGTTGGCCGAACCACGTAAAAATCTCGGTGTTTTTCCGTGCCATTCAGTTTTAATTAAT
Source organism: Craterostigma plantagineum (assembly GCA_027422505.1). Lineage (NCBI taxonomy): Eukaryota > Viridiplantae > Streptophyta > Magnoliopsida > Lamiales > Linderniaceae > Craterostigma > Craterostigma plantagineum. The sequence continues at coordinate 22,357 of JAPQWV010004618.1, forward strand.
ATCCAGATAAATTGTCGTGGGGTCCAAATACAACTACGCTGGCCCACAATTAAATATTACCGCTCAATTCGAACAAGTGGCATCAGAGCAAACCCTGCTGGTATTCTAAGTATGCTTTGTGGTTGCAGCTGTGTCTGAATTTCCACATCAGAAAAGATATCAGAAGGGATCAACAATCGTGGGAAGCCAGTGTCAGGGCTAGATTCAATGAGGTGATGTCTTGTACTGAAGAAATAATGGTACAAGATGGTTATCGTTGATAGGATGCTCGGTGTCGACTGTCGGGCGGATGACAGCAAAGTGCGACATTGTGCTACATTGTGCTACAAGGATAGCGGATGACAGCAAAGTGCGACATTGTGCTAGTGCGGGAGGTTTCACTCTGTGGCAGAAAAGAGTGCAGGATGTGCTCATTGTCAAGGATGGGCGATAAGTTTTGATGGAAGACGAGAAAAAGTCGGAGTAAATGACGAAAGATTTGGGGTTATGATGTGTCGGAGAGGAGAAGGTAAGGCCCTATTGCTTATTACCTCACTTCCTGATTCGGATGATATGATCACAACCATCCAGTACGAGACGGTACAAGCGGTGGATGGTGGAGTCAACTTTTTTGGAGCAAGAAAAGAGAAGGCGATCAAATGTTGGGTATAACCGGATGTTGGCTATACGCAGAGTGAATCATAGAGGAAGGTGATACACCAGGGGATTTGGGGACAACAGCAGGTCCAACTCAAGGTGGAGGGACGGGCATGTGATGCTATAAGTGTGGTGAGCCGGGACACATCAATAGAAACGGTCCGATTTGGATGAAGGACAAGCGGCTAGGAAAATTCCACACGCGGGTAGCGCACGGTTCATGTTGGAGACGTTCTCACAGTCTCTAATGATGGTGCTCGTTCTCAGGAAAAAGGATATTAAATCGGGTTTGCTGCAACAGAATATTTTAATGCGTTTCGAAAAATGCGAACGGTTTTTAAGGATCTCCATGGGACGATGGATATCGTTGTATTGTTCAGTGTGTTGGAGACGAGTATCACACTGGCATGGATTCTTGCCGATTAAACTCTTTGCCAAGTTTCCCAAGCTCCTATTTACCACCTCCGTTTGCCCATCAGTTTGAGGGTGATGAGACGAACTAAATTGCAGCTTGGTTTCCATTTTCCTCCAAATGTACGCCAAAAGTGGCTCATAAACTTGGAATCCCGGTCAGAAGTAACCATTTTGGGAATTCCATGCAGCCGTGCAATCTCTCAGAAGTAAAGATCTGCGACATGAGTAGCATCCAAAGTCTTTATACAAGGAATAAAATGCGCCATTTTCGAAAACCGGTCGACAACCACCATGACTGAATCTTTGTTTCTTTGAGTGCGAGGTAGCCCAACGACAAAGTCCATACCCACATCCTCCCATGGACTTGTTGGCACCAGGAGTGGAGTGTACAAACCCGTATTTTGGCCATGACTCTTCGCAATGTGGCAAATTCTGCACCTTTCGACGCAATTCTTGACATCTCGATCCATTCGTGACCAATAAAATTTCTCCCGAACAAGTCCAAGAGTCTTATCCCTTCCAAAATGTCCAGCAAGGCCTCCACTATGAGCCTCATCATTAATGGCTTGCCATAGCGAGCAAATTGGAATACACAATCGTTTATCTTTGAAGAGAAAACCATCGTGAATTAAAAATAAATTGAATGGCGCCTTCAAGCACCCGGTCCAAATGAGAAAAAAGTAAGGATCTTCCGTGTAGATATCCTTGATCACTTCAAAACCAACAACCTTTAATTGTAATGTAGATAATATCGAGTACCGTCGACTTAGAGCATCAGCGACCCGGTTGAGAACTCCAGATTTATGCTTGATGACAAAGTTGAAGGCTTGAAGAAATTCGACCCACTTTGCATGACGAGCATTCAGTGTCTGTTGGGGTATTCAATTACTTCAAAGCCTCGTGATCTGAAAAGAGCACAAATTCCTTATGAAGGAGGTAATGCTGCCAATGATCCAAAGCTCGAACGATAGCGAATAACTCCTTGTCGTAGGTGGAATAATTTCGGCGAGACTGATTCACCATCTCACTAAAGAATGCAATCGGCCTCCCTTCTTGCCTAAGAACTCCACCAATTCCTACGTTGGAATCGCAAATCTACTTCGAAAACTTTATCGAAATCCTGGAGTTGTAAGACGGGAGCTTTCGACATCTTTTCCTTGAGGAGTTCGAAGCTTCTTTGGGCCTCTTCATTCCATATGTAGCTGCCTCCCTTCAAACATTCGGTTATCGGTTCAATAATGGTGCTGAAATTTTTTACGAACCTTCGATAAAATGAAGCTAGACCATGAAAACTTCGAATCTCGTGGATCGTCTTTGGAATGGGCCAACTCAGAATAGCTTCAACCTTTGTCTCGTCCACCTTGATGCCCTCTGAAGAAACGACATAGCCTAAAAAGATAAGGCTAGAGGCGAAGAAATGGCACTTCTTCAAGTTAACGTATAACCCCTCCTTCCTTAGTACCTTAAATACTTGTCGAAGATGTTCCAAATGTTCCTCCGGGTTAGAACTGTACACGAGGATATCATCAAAGTAGACGATAACAAATTTCCCAATAAATGGCTTAAAGACGTGATTCATGAGCCGCATAAAAGAAGGGGCGTTAGAAAGGCCAATATGGCATAACCATCCACTCGTAGAGACCATCTCTCCTATTGAATGCGGTTTTCCACTCATCTCCTGGCCTCATTCGAACCTGATGACAGCCACTCCGCAGATCAATCTTCGAACCAATCTTGAACCCGTGTAGTTGGTCAAGGAGGTCATCGAGCCGAGGGATAGGAAACCGGTATTTTACAGCGATCTTATTCACCGGACTACTGTCAATGCACATGCGCCATGATCCGTCTTTCTTAGGTACAAGAAGGGCTGGAACAGCACACGAGCTTGTGCTTTCTTGCACAAAACCCTTCGCCGAACGTTCCTCGACTTGCCGTTGCAGTTCTTCATGCTCCTTAGCACTCATTCTATAGGCAGCCCTTGTTTGGTATTGAACAGTGTTTTCAAAAGCGTTGGGATGCACACTTCGTAGCGCACGAATGCGTATATTTTTTTGATAACGCGACAAGGCGCAATTTATTTAGCGTAGATTTTATTTTTTAGTTTTCTATTTATTTTATCATTTTCTCGGTCAAAGCGCCTAGTTTGAGTGACTTTAGTTCTTTGCTCAACCTAACACGTGGAGTTTAGCGCCTAGGATAGCTTGTCAGTCATGAATGTGGAGTGGAGTGGTGACGAAGGTTCTGAAATAGTACACAACTTAAACTTTAATTGGGGGGAGATATTATCATTATTTTATTTATCCAATGGTTTTTCAAGTTACTTTTTTTTTTTTATCTATTGATAAATATTTTATGTCTTCTGTTATTATAAAAAATAGAGGAATTAATGAAAAGATTTAGAATGAAGTGAATTAAATATATTATAAGAGATATAAGTCATAATATTTTATGTTATATATTACATTGTAAATTACTTGCTCGAAATACTCACGCAATGCGCTACGCTATTTACGCTACGCGCTTCAGGAGCCAAAACGCTTCGCATTACGCGCCATGCGTTTTAAAACATTGGTATTGATGCTCCAGGGATTAAATCAATGCAATGTTGTATACTTCGCATCGGAGGAAGTCCTTGTGGAATATCTTCGGGCACCACATCATGAAACTCCTTGAGGAGGGGCTGGACCGAGAGTGGGACGTCAAGAATCTCTTCGTTCTCTTCCAAAATCACCAAAGCAAACGCCTACACCGCTTCCTCGATCGCTTTCTCAACTTGTGATTTGGAGAGTAGATTGTTCCCTCCCTGCTTTGGAACGCTTGGGCTGTCCTCCAACGTTGAAGGTCCCGAAATAATCTTCTCACCATCTTTTAGAAAGGCATAAGTGATCCGAAACCCGTCATATGAGTTTTTCGGTCATATTGCCAAGGTCTCCCAAGAAGCAAATGATACGCGTCCATGGGAATAACATCGCACCATACTTTATCCTTATATTTCTTCCCGATAGAAAAATGAACAAGACTCCTCTTGGTCACCTTTAACTCGTTACCCTTCCGAAGCCATGAAAGTTTGTACGGTTGAGGATGATCTTCCATCTTCAGTTTTAGCTTACCCACCATGATAGCTGATACAAGATTTTCGCAGCTTCCTCCGTTAATGATAACATTGCACACCTTACCATGAGAAGTGCACCTTGTTTGAAAGATGTTGTTCCGCAGCCATGCATCCTCCTCCACATGGCTGGTATTAAGTCTACGGCGTAAGACCAACAATTCACCCTGATCCTCGTACGTGATTTCATCCTCCGCTTCAGGAGCGTCATCATATAAGGGTTGTGATTCCTTGGGGCTGTCATCAACTTCTTCTTCGACAAGAGTTACGACCCTCCGATTCGGACAATCCGACGCAATGTGCCCAAAACCCTTGTATTTGAAGCAAGTTTTTTTTTGGTTATTGGAACCACCAGGCTTCACTGTATTCCCCTTGTAGGCAGCTACATCATCCTTTGCGCCATTTGCCGGTGTGTTCTTAGCAACAGACGACCCTCCGTGGGGAGGAGTGTTCTTGTTTGAGATAGCGGCCCTTCACTCGGCTTGATTCCTTTTGTTGCTTCTCCACCTTGAGAGCTAACTTACGCACATCATTGTAGGTCCAATATGGCTGCACTTGAACCACATTCCCAATTTCGTACCTAAGCCTTCCAAGAAATCGAGCAATAATCTGTTCATCCGGTTTCATAACATCACATTTCATCCTAGGATTTTCAAATTCAGCTATGTAATCCTCCACAGATAGCTCCCTTTGCCTGAAATTGTGATATTTGAGGAAGGGATCTTGGCGGTAATTATCCGGTAAAAATCTCCTGCGGAGCTCCTTCCTCATCTTGCTCCACACCTTAATCCTTTATTTGCCCTCTTGAGCTCGTTGTTTGTTCAGATGTTCCCACTAAAGAGAAGCACATTCTTCAGTTTAATTGCAACAAACTTCACTTTCTGATCTTCTCGAACCTCCCTAAACTCAAGGACCCTTTCGATGGAGTTGAGCCAATCAAGAAACTCGTCGGGATCGCTTTTTCCAACAAAGTCGGGGACATCAGTTTTGAAGTCGATTTATTTCCCACGGTCATTGTTCCGTCATGGCCTCTTCTCCCGGGTTGAGTCGATACCTGAGTTATCGTATTCATCATTATAAAAAACATTATAGTCGTTCGAAGAGTCACCTTCGGAATGACCCTGAGCATCATGCTTCGGAAGTTCGCTCGTGCAAGACGCTGCTCGAGTTGTTGCACTTGTCTCCTTAAATCGTCCAGTTCGATGTCTCGCAGATCGCGCTCACGCCTTGGAGTTTCTGCCCTTCGACGAGGCGGCATCTCCGACCTTAGCTCTGAGACCAAGTTGACACCGAAATTTTGGAGAAGAAGGAGGTAATACGAGGCACACTCACGTAAACACTTCACTCAAGGAATCCACCAAGAGTTCAATGTAGGATAGAGAAAAGCTTAATCTCAACAACAATATTTTTTATTCAATCTCCCATTCTTCATTACAAAAGGGGCTTTTAATGAGACGAAAATACATGCAAAAATAAGAGAAATTTAAATGGGAATGTCGAAGGACTGATATCCGACGAGTTTCCATGCAAAAAGGACCAAAGAACTAGGTGTTCTT